>JAWNGG020000522.1:0-25783 GCA_036937485.2 Tetragonisca angustula | reverse complement strand
GTTGCGAGCGTAACGACGTCCCGAGGAAGAAATAGATAAAACTTGGTGTTTCCCTCGGGACTTGGAAATTGAAAGAAAAAATCGCCTCACCCCGATGGAGAGAATTTCCAGCGACGAGAGGAGCTTTCCATTGTGGCCATTCTAATTTGCCGCGCCGATCCGGCAACTTTCAATTTCTGGCCCCGTTCTACTTGAAACAAAGAAGCTGAAGAGGACTGTACAAAGAATCCGCCAGACCACAGCGGCTGCTCTCATTCTTTCCCTCAACTTGTACCTCGCGGTTTTTAAACCGAGGAACTCCAAAGAGAGTTCTCGTATACAGCTTTGCCCGAACTATCTAGCGAATTATCTAGCGGACATTTGGTCACTTTCGATCGTCAGTAAATGAGAGGGAGAGAGAGAAAGAGAGAGAGAGAGATATGGTGTGAAAATATAGAAAAGCTGTTCAAGTTGTTCGACTGGGATTAAGTGCCTGTGATATTAATTGACGCGCCACGCTGTGGAAAAATTATTAACTTTTCCGCGTGGTATTATCAGATTATCTGCTTCCCTCAAACGCTAAACACGGTCTCGAGCTCCTTGTGAACTGAATTATCCCGCTAATTTTTGCTTGATCACTGTCGAACGACCATTGGTTTTGGGAAATGGCTGAATAATTCGATTGGACCTTTGCTGATTATAGAGGCACAGATTGCTCTTTAATGATGATCTGGTCTCTGACGGTGGCAATTAATTTTGTCTGAACAAACAAAGCTAAAGATGAGAAGTGGTTCCGATTAACTCTGCTCAGCTGACTAATTGACATTGACAAGTCTGATCGAGTAACCTACAACTGACTTTGATTCACCGAGTGACAACTCAACAGAAATTGATTTCGCTGACTCCGAGTCGCTCTGAATCATATTGAAACGCTGCGGATCGCTTTGGATTACTTTGAGCCACTCTGAATCGCTCTGAATCGTTACGAGTTGCTCTGAGCCACTCTGAATCGCTCTGAATCGTTTTTGAGTCACTCTGAGACATTCTGGATCGCTTTGAATCACTCTGAGTTGCTCTGAATCACTCTGAGTCACTCTGTAGTGCTCTGAATCGTTCTAAGTCGCTGTGAGCTGTTCTGGATGGTTTCGAGTCGTTCAGAACCACTCTGAGTCACTTTCAATCACTCTGAATTATTTTCAAGCGGAATCATTTTCAATCACTATGAATCATTCCGGATCGCTCTGAATCGCTTTGATTCGCACTGAATCACTCTGAGTTGCTCTGAATAACTCTGAGTCACTCTGAAGCGTTCTGAATCTTTCTAAGTCGCTGTGAGCTTCTCTGGATGGTTCTGGGTCGCTCAGAATCATTTTAATTCACTCTGAATCTTTTTAGATTGCTGTAAGTCGCTCTGACTCGCTCTGAATCACTTTGAATTGCTCTGAATCGTTCTGAGTCAATCTGAGACATTCTGGATCGTTCTGATTCGCTCTGAATCACTCTGAGTCACTCTGAATCGTCCTAAATCGCTGTGAACTACTCCGGATGGTTTCGAGTCGTCCAGAATCACTCTGAGTCACTTTCAGTCATTCTGTATCACTTTGAAGCGCTCTGGATTGCTTTGAGTCGCTCTGTATCACTCTGAGTCACTTTGGGTCGCTTTGAGCCGCTCTGAATCACTTTGAAGCATTCTGGATCGCTCTGAATCAATCTGAGTCACTTTCAATCACTCTGAATCTCTCTCGATTAGTTTGAGACTCGCCCTGAAGCATTCTGAAGCGCTCTGAATCTCTCTGTGTCACTCTGAGTCACTTTGGATCGCTTTGAGCCGCTCTGAAACACTTTGAAGCATTCTGGATCGCTCTGAATCAATCTGAGTCACTTTCAATCACTCTGAATCTCTCTCGATTAGTTTGAGTCGTTCTGAATCACTCTGAAGCGCACTGAGTCACTCCGAGTCGCTGCGAACTAGTCTGAATCGCCCTGAGCCATCGAGTCTTCTCCTCAGAGCTCCTTTCGGGGAAACATTCCTCCCTTCCGAAAGACTTTGAACGAGACTTGATTCAGTCGTGAAAGTTAGGCGACACGTTACGACCAATTTCTAGAATTTTTAAAATTTCTCACTTCACGAGACTAACTCAGATGGAACGACGATCAACTGTCTAACATCGTCGACAGCAACTCCATTGTCCACGATTGTCTTTTTGCCACCAGTCGACAACGCGAGCAGTCCACGATCACCGAAAAGAAGATCGTTCGTCAAATTCTCGATTGGCTGGGAATATCAGCCGGGTCCCGGTGAACGGGATTAAAACGGCGACGATAATTTCGCGGAATCTTCAATCATCGTCGCGTCCATCGTTTCGAAAGCCGCTCGCCGTCGGATGATTAATCCCCGCGTCGAAATTCGTTCTGTAATCGTCGCGAGCGTGCGAGCCGCGCGACTAATTAACACGGCTGATTGAATTTACGCAGGTCGCAGGAGGAGACGGCCCCGGGGCGAATTGAAAAGTTCGGCGCGCGTATAAATAGTCGCGCGAGTCGGCGACAATTAAAAGTTTCGGAACACGCGAACACGTTGCAACGAGATTTCAGTGCAGCGACGAGCATTTTCGGGAATAACTCGGCGCTCGTCGCTTCCACCTGGATGGAAGGGGGATTGCAACGTGTCATCGCGCGATATATTTGACAGTGTTTAAACTGGAAATATTTTTGTTATTCCCTCTCGTTCTGCTTCACGGTTCCCCTTTCATTCGCAGATATCAACGGAGACTGTTTAACGAACGCTAACGTACGAAACGTCACATTTCGCCGGCGTACTGGAAAACATTCGTACGTTTGTTCGTACGAAAAAGAAATTTTGGAATCGCGCGTGAAAAAGGAAGAATTCATTTTTTTTTTTTTTTTTTCGAAACACTGAAAATTTTCGAAACAACGACAATTTTCTGAACAACGCGCTCGTTTGCAAGTGTTATTCGTCAGATTGGTCAAAAAGTAGTTGCGTTTCTTTGTTTCTAATAGATGAATAATATATATGTATTTATTTCAAGGTGCAAATTCATTCTGCAATCTGATAGCTGAACGTTCGAGTTTGTTTTAGAAAAAGAAAATGCACAAACTCGTTAATGATTGTCTGTTTGGTTTCAAAATGGAAAATCGAGAAGTGATCATTCTCGCCATATTCTCTAGCATCTGTTAAATAACGTAAAGAGAAAAGTCTATATTTTATATAAAATAAATAGAAACGTCGCGTGATGAGTTGAATATCAAAATATTATAATGCCATAGAAATATAAGTATTAAATATTATTATAAATTATATGATTATAAATATAATTATAAATATTAAAATACCATATAAATTATATAACTATAAATATTAAAATGCCATATAAATTATATAATTATAAATATTAAAATATCATATAAATTTTATAATTATAAATATTAAAATACCGTATAAATTATATAATTATAAATATAATCATAAATATTAAAATATCATATAAATTATATAATTATATACATGATTATAAATATTAAAGTACCATATAAATTATATAATTATAAATATAATCATAAATATTAAAATATCATATAAATTATATAATTATATACATGATTATAAATATTAAAATACCATATAAATTATATAATTATGAATATAATTATAAATACTAAAATATCATATAAATTATAAATTATAAATATTAAAATAGTATATAAATCATATAATTATAAATATAATTATAAATATTAAAATATCATATAAATTATATAATTATATATATGATTATAAATATTAAAATACCATATAAATTATATAATTATAAATATGATTATAAATACTAAGATACCATATAAATTATATAATTATAAATATGATTATAAATATTAAGATACCATATAAATTATATAATTATAAATATGATTATAAATATTAAAATACCACATAAATTATGTAATCATAAATATGATTATAAATATTAAAATACCACATCAATTATATAATCATAAACGTGATTATAAATATCAAAATACCATACAAATTGCATAAAATAAATGGTAAAACGACGCGTATCATGAGATAGATAGAGGTCCCAAGCTTTGAAACGAAGCCCAAGTTTTTCATTTCCTTTTACAAAATTATGACAGTTTCAGTACTAACCTTCTATCGACACCTATACAATATCTGAGAAAGCCGAAAATAAATACCCCATCCTTAGAAGGTTAACGACAGATCACTGTCTTTAATCTTAAAGGAAAAAATAACATTCTAAGAATGTTACAATCCAAGTTTCCACGATCATTTGGACAAAAAGAGAACTGGACGGTGTTGCCACCTTCAATGAGCGTGTAACAAACGCAAGAACGAGTTGAATTTGCCAAACTTGATTCTAAAGTTTCGCTGGCGCCATCATCGCGCCAAATTATTTCCCACCTGTCGGCGAGTGAAGTTCCGCGCGATTGAGATTAAGTTCACCAGCATGAAGTTTCCGGCTGCCTCGCGGCAGTCGCATCAGAGACCTCGGATGTGCTAATGTGAAAATTCTGGATGGGGAATTAGAGGACGGGCAATTAACTGGAAGGCGAGGGGCGGCGGATGTTACGAGTTTAAAATTTAAAAACCGATATTAGACGACGCTGGTTTATCAAGTATTTTAATCGCGGCGGTTCGAGGTTGTTTGCGCAGAAATTCTCGGCGAACCGAGGAAGTTCGCGGATGGTTGCAAACGTTACATCCAGCTACGACGATTTTCCTGGGAAATTGAATTTTCCCATCGGTGGAGCATCGCCCAGAGACGCATTCAGCGGTACTTAGCGCGTTTGATAAATGATGGTTTTCGACGTCTGGATCTTCAATTTCTCGGATATCATTGATTTCGAAGTTTATGTTGTAAAAATTATGTTTTGTAAAATAAAGGAAAAAAGGAAAGAAAGTGCTGCCGGATTATTTTCAAGAGACGTTCTTACAAATTGCAAAGTGAAGACACTTTCCTTCTCCAACAATTCTTGCTATAAATTGTCATTTGAAAATATGTAAAATTATTGAAGAATTTTCGAGATAATTAAAGTCGCCTCTTTGTAGCTGGTACGTTGTTCCTTTTCGTTTCATTGAACTTTGAGTTCAAGTTCAATCATCTTCATCAATTTCATCAATGTTCAGTGAACTGGTGAAACAAAAATCTTACGTCAAGTTTTAAAAAGTCGTTCACGGTGCGTGCGAGAATTTCGAAAAATGTCGGTGGAGCAAGGTGTCATCGTTACATGGACAAATATTTTGAAAGTTCTTGGAGCGAAATTAATCGTTTATGCCCAATTTTCTTTCTTCGCTTCGCGAAATTGTAACAGTCCGAAAATACAAGTCCCAAACTGCGGTCACTTTTATTGTTAAATATTTATATTTTATATATAATTAATATAATATTTTATATATTTATATTAAAAATAGGAGATATACTATGTAAATATGTAATTTTATATTTATATTATTTATATATTGTATATATATAATATTTATTTATATATTATATATATAGTATTTATTTATATTATATATATATTATTTATATATATATGTATTGTTTGTATTTTATTGGATAATAGTTATGTATTTTACAGTATTTAATATAATATTATGTAATTTTATATTAAAAATAGGAGATATACTATATAAGTATGTAATTTTATATTTATGTTGTATGTATTATTTATATATATATATTGTTTATTGTTAAATATTTATATTTTATATATAATTAATATAATATTTTATATATTTGTATTAAAAATAGGAGATATACTATGTAAATATGTAATTTTATATTTATATTATTTATATATTGTATATATATAATATTTATTTATATATTATATATAAATATATTATATATATATAGTATTTATTTATATTATATATATATATTATTTATATATATATGTATTGTTTGTATTTTATTGGATAATAGTTATGTATTTTACAGTATTTAATATAATATTATGTAATTTTATATTAAAAATAGGAGATATACTATATAAGTACCTAATTTTATATTTATATTTTATGTATTATTTATATATATATATTGTTTATTGTTAAATATTTATATTTTATATATAATTAATATAATATTTTATATATTTGTATTAAAAATAGGAGATATACTATGTAAATATGTAATTTTATATTTATATTATTTATATATTGTATATATATAATATTTATTTATATATTATATATAAATATATTATATATATATAGTATTTATTTATATTATATATATATATTATTTATATATATATGTATTGTTTGTATTTTATTGGATAATAGTTATGTATTTTACAGTATTTAATACATATTTATATAGTATATCTCCTATTTTTAGTATATATTATATAATTTTATATTAAAAATAGGAGATATACTATATAAATATGTAATTTTATATTTATATTTTATGTATTATTTATATATATATATATTGTTTATTGTTAAATATTTATATTTTGTATATAATTAATATAATATTTTATATATTTGTATTAAAAATAGGAGATATGCTATATAAATACGTAATTTTATATTTATATTATTTATATATTGTATATACATAATATTTATTTATATATTATATATAAATATATTATATATATATATATATATATATACTTTGACAGACCGAGGGAAAGATTGACAAACAGTTGACGACAATAACAATTAACCGACGAATGTCTTTCGCCGCAAGTGCACAGAAGAATCTCTCATTAACGTTGACCAATAGACAGGCTGGCTGAATTTAATTAATATTAATTCGCGGTGAAACTCGTTTATTGTGTCGCATAACTCTGGAAACGAGACCACGTCCGCGGCCGGAACAATGACGGGGGCCACTGCTTTTTACTTGCATTACAAATTCATTACAACGTCGAAACCGAGTGAGTTAATTAACTTTCAACAAAAGCGACGCGATATAAGATGTTGTCAATAACAGTGACGCACACGGCCCCGCGAGACACAACTATTAATCCGAAAATCAAAGAGAGGCAAAGTGCGTGATGTATGTGTGTGTGTGTGTGTGTGCATTGTGTAGCGCTGGCTCGATATTATTATTACGAGGAATTAAATCGTAATCGACTCAAAGCACTAAAAGCCAGCCCGGAACGAGCGAGGTTAACCAGAATTAACAGAGACGAAATACCAAATGATACGATGTTAACTGAAAGAATTACAGAGGTACAACTAAAATATTTAAACGGTCAATTGATCGACGCGTCGAATTAATTGTTACAAATTCTTTTTGCTCCAAAGTCGCGATATTTCCTCAAAACACAGTAATAAATTTCTCTCGTTCCAAGTTCAAGAAGAAAGCGACGAATTGCGTCTGTCGATTTGGTCACTCGTTACGGTCCGCCAAACCAGTTGCCAGCGCAGAGGATTAAATTTGGCCGGCAGTTGGAAAATTAGAAAATTTTTTCATAATTGCTGATAATTATAGTGAACATAGGTATGGTGCTGTAATACAATGACGTGAGAAGTAAATTTCGAAAGAAGAAATCCTCGAGGATGTATCACACTCATTTAATCATTTATTCGAATTTTTCGTTCACATAAACTGAATTTCTTGCTTCCCACGAAAATTTATAAAACGATGGGGGAAACTTTTCAGGAGATTGTGAAATCATGCATCGTTCACTTCTACGTGCTATACTCGATGATTCAAACGAATTCACGTACCAGAGAAATATAATTAACGAAATTTCACGCCAAATACCACTTAAAATGGAATTAATTATTTCTAACGTTGCGTCGTTTTATTTGAAGTGATACTTCGTTCGCTATTCATTGATGGTGCAAAAGATTAATAATTCTCATTCAGAGCACGAAATCGCCATTAGGAAGCATTAGACTAACAATAAAACATAGAAGCTCTTCGCATGCGAAAATCTTACTTCTAACTTTCTCCAGAAAATACACTGTCCCCTGTCGAAAGGAAACAACATCTCGAAGAGAAAGTTACAGTTGCACAGCGTTTTCTGTCTGTACTTTTGCAAAATTTTAAAGAGAGACACTGGCAAATTGGCCAAGCACGTCGGTGGTGCAATTTGCCGAAAGGTCGGGTCTCGGTTTTTGTCGAGTTCCACGCGAACACGAGAGAGAGAGAGAGAGAGAGAGAGAAAGAGATTTCGACTCGTAATTCACCGGGGTAAACGCGGGAGTTTCGTGGCGGTTGCGAATTCCGCAATGTGGGGAGAAAGGGGAAAGAAATTTTGTTGCTTGCAAATGGAAGGTCCGCGGCCGAGGTGAATTTATTTGAGTTGTCGAACCGATCCACGTCGCTGATCCGTCTCGCGTTACTAATTCGACTAACGCTCCGCAGCGAGAGAGTATTCGAGGCACCGCCGCCGTTGTTTATTCCAGCGTTGGCCGGTGCTTTAATCGAATATCGCCCCGGGACAGAGAGAGGGTTTCGTTTCTCCGCACGCTGACGGAAAATGTGATTCCTGCGTTACGTCCGGTCTCGTGGCGCTTCGACACCTTCTGCGAAACAGCAATTGCCTTCAATGTCCTCGTTTTAAACACGTCAACGACCGTGCAGCGTTTCCCAATTATTCTTGAATTTATTATTGTTGCAACTCGTTATTGGAAATTGCCATACCACGTGTGTAGTGGAATTGTTTATGAAAACAGATTGTTATTATTATTATTATTATTATTATTATTATATTATAAATGACGTTGAAATACGAAATTATAATACGAAATTTTAATTGTTTTGATGGAAGTTTTCCTAATATTTAATATAAATCGAGCGAGATTGTTAAAAATTCATAAGTCATTCATTTTGTAATGAAATTATTTATAAATGTTAATGCAGCTGAACAGAGTAATAAAATTTCAATTTTATAAATTAATTTCAATATTTAATTTATTATATTATATATATATTATATTTCTTATATATATAATATAATTATTATATTTATATTATATTTTAATTATTTTAATTATTTCAATTATTATATTTATATTATATTTTAATTATTTCAATTATTATGTTTATATTATATTTTATTATTATCATATTTATATTATATTATATTTAAATATATTTATTATGTTATATATATATATATATTACATTTTCAAATTATATAAAAATAATTTTTCCATCGTTAGGCATCTACTACCGATCAAACACATTATACTTGAACGTATTAAATAAAAAAAGGGAAAAAAACACCGAGATCTTTTCAGTTCAACAAAATATTTGAAACATCAGGTACGAAATGTTCGAGGTACACGAAAGAAGAAGATAGGAAAAAAAAGAAATTTGGGATTTCAATTGAATTCCCCTTACGTGACGAGAGATTTCAATGCTTCGAACATTCGCGTTCGATCCATTGCAACCTTTTCGCCAGCGGCTGGTTATCGAAAGTTAATTAAAAACACGCATTTGCAACGAAGGGAACGTTAATGAACGTTTCGTGTCGATTCGTGCACACCGCCCCCCCGAGGCGGTCAATGAGCCACGCGAATTTCACCGAACGATTATATCAAAAAATGCGCAACTATCGAAAGAATTCGATCCGGTTGGATTTCGTTCCCTGAGAAATTAATAAAAATTTCCCTCGCTCTCGCGAATATTACACGCTCCTCTGCTCCATTGTCCGCGCGTTGTGTACCCAATTACACGCGCGCCTCTCCGGCAAAAATGAAATTTCAATGCGAATGGAATCACTGGCCGCGGGGGGAGGAGAACTTATTCATTAATTCGAATAATCAGGAGATTAATGGGGATTCAAATGTAGAATTTCATTGGAATAATGAACGTTACGCGGAATGGAATATCGTAAGATCGTGCTTTTCCAATAAGGAAACAGTGCATGTGAAATGAAATTTCGAAAAGGAAAAAGAAAATTTCGTTTCTACCTCTTGCTTTGTTCTCTTGCATTTGTTCCTGATCCGGTATTTCAGTATCTCGCTGATAGATTGTAATAATCAAAACGAACTCGACGTACATTTAACGAATATATATATGTGTATATACAGGGTGATTCACGTAACTTGCACACTTGAAATAACTTTCAAATTACGCGTCTAATGAAAAATTGTTTCATACAAATCGTCGTACAGTTTCAAGGGAGGTAAAATATAAATCAGTTTCTTATGGGTATTTCGAAATTTTCCATTTTTTTTTTTTTTTTTTTTTTAATTGGACCATATACTCGTTCACAAATCGAAAGAACATTAAATTTCAACTAAAAGCGTATTAAGCCACATTGGTCCTGAAATGGTTAAGGAGATATTTGAAGATAATTTGTCTCGGGGATGAAAACTGCATTAGAGCGTTAGAACCATTTGCTTGCCATACATTAACGTTCCACGGACATTGATGATCAAATTATTGCAAAGTATATATGTATATATTTATTTTTCAATGACGGGGAATCACTTTAGGGATTATTTCCTCGACATTTATATCTGTGCATGCTCAGTAATCGCGGTGTAATTAAAACTCGATTAGTGTCAATCACGAGCAACTAAATCGATTATTCGAAAGCTGGCTTTATAGAAATTAACTCTTCTAAATAACGCGTATCGTTGGATAATTACGGATGAATGTTCAATGGCAACGTCAGTTTCAACGGGACACGTTGTGAGAATACGTCAGCCACACTCAGCGTGTTTCAGTTTTCAGATATTTCATTTCACTAGAATAGCTGAACTAGTTTCTCAGAAATGTAATTTTTCTTTTTTCAGATAAAATTACAAACATTTTCATTAAACAGTTAAACCGCGAGAATGTCAGACGTACTTTAGCAGAAACGTTACGTGCGTATTTCAAGTTTCATTTTTCGTCAGCTGAAAACGTGTCACCTCTAGTCTCGGATTGCCGCCGTGAAAAGGGGAAGGAAGAAACGCTAAATGTTATTTTCAGTTTCATAAATTCCAAGGTGCTACGCGATCCACGATAATGCCAACGAGTCGACGAGTGCTGAAAAAAAGGAAGACGAGAGGCGGAAAAAGCGGGCGGGTTTTGACGCAAGACAGGTGAAAGAAACCAGCGAACGTGGATGCTAATTAGCGAGAAGACGCCACTGGCGGGGCGACGACGGTGGATAGGGCGGCTAAGTGCCATAATCTGCGAGAGTTTAAGGGGATTAAATAATGAAACAGGCTCGTTACACGGGCAACCTTCGCTCGTGATCCTACGCAATTGTTTGCACGTGCATCCGTTTCTTTTTCTACCTGTCAAAACCGTTCTGGCAGTTCTCAAACGTGAGTCAGATTCGAAACGTACAGTTCGATCGATAACTGATGAGTAAAATTCATCGTTAAAGAATTTCATAGATCGATAAAAATGAAATGAATCGTCGAAAAATCGGCGACTGATTCGATCGATTGAGAGTTAATCGTCGATGACTGATTAATAAAATTTATCGTTGAAAAATCGGCGATTGATTTGATCGTCGATTGTCAACTGCAATTATTACAATCATAATTTCATTCAAAGTGAAGGTGTGTTTTGAAATTGCGACGAATCGTCGACACTTTGAGGTTAGGACATTGAATTCTGTACTGTCGAAAGTTATATTTAAGCTGTTGAGCCTGATCAACTTAAATTTTTCTGCGTTTCTCAAAATTTGTCAAATGAACAAGTAATAACAAAAGAAACTCGATTCCGCTGTGCTATGTTATTTAATAATTAATATTATTTCGCTGTCGCGAACTTGCAGAGGTTTTTTTTTTTTTTTTTTTTTTATCATCCCTCTGCATTACCATCAGTTAATCAGTTAATGAGACGTCCAATTTTATCATCAGTCGTTAAACGAGATATCCAACTGACGATTAAAATTGAAAGGAACTTGATCGTTGATGACTGAATTAAGGATTGAAGTAAGAATTAAAGTAAAGAGAGATTTACGATTAACAGCTAAAGTTGGAAACAAAGATTATCGGAGAAGATTGAAGGATGAGAGGCGGACGAACGAAGGGGATGGCCATTGGAAATATTCATAAAAACGTTGCTCGCTGAGTTAAACGGGGGACGACAGTGTCTGAAATGCGAGAGAAGTTCGCTCGATAGAAAACTCGATGCCAAAAGTGTATTAAACGAACGATTCTTCGCGTCTAAAAGCAGGGCTTATCTGTACGAGCGAAGTTCAAAACGAAGTCCTGGGAAGCTAATCAAATCTGAAAGGGAGGCTTTTAGCGCGACGTTTATTCCCGAAGTAAAAAGGCAGAATCTTTCGCTTTCGAATTACGTTTCAAATTGTCACCGTTCGGAAATTTCCTGTTTTGATGTCTCGTTAATTCGAAGAACAGAAGAAAGAGGTATAACTTGTCAAAGTTCGACACGATCGAACTCAATTTCCAGCAATTACCAGCAACATTGAGTTGAATTTCAATTCGATCGAATTAAAAGGAGACACGATAGAGGGATAGAGAAACTTTCTTACGTACTACAGAAAGAAGAAAAGAAAGGAAAGAAAGAAGTCTCTCCTCCAACTTTCCAGACCTTTGTGTAACGAAATTTGTCCATTCGTGGCGCACAACCTCGTAATAAAGATTCGGAACGGGGACGAAGTTATCGGTACGTTCTAGAGGGAATGACACGAATTTCCCTGAAATTTTCCCACGTATAACCGGAGCGGGAGGAAATTGCTCGCGCGCCGGAGAATCTCTAAAGGGAATACCGAATTCGAAATCTATAAAAGTTCCTCCCCTCTCCGATCGTGCAGCGATTGTTTCACTCAAACTTTCGACAAAATTAGTCGCTCGTTGCAACATCATTCCGATTATCGATTTCGATACTTCTTCGCGCGAGGAACGACACACTGGTTAGCAACAAACTGTCTTCGAGAAAGACTGTTCGACCGGACAGTCTTGTCGCTTGATTGCTCCTCCTCGCAAAATTACGAGAGTTTCTCTCTCTCGTCTTGGCTTTTCGAGTTTTGAAGTTGGTTCGAGCGTTGACAGGGGAGAAAGCTCGAAACGGGGATTGTTTTACGGAGGGAAGGGTGGAGTTTTGCGGCGAAAGCGAAATCATCAGGGAGAGAAAGTTTCGTAACGAGCGGTGCAGCGAGTGCAACGCTCGATTTTCGCGTTTACTTTTAATTTCAAAGCGAAGTGACTAAACCGCCCCCTCCCCCCTGCTGCTGCCCGGGATAATCCAGTTTTAAAAGCAAACATATTAACTCCGCGGCGCTGGTTATTGGTAAACCCCGGCCGGTAAATTTTCGTTCGATAAATCCCGATTAACAGTTTCAATTGTGAAACGACTTGAATTGTTAATTTTAATCCTCGGCCGCCGCGGTTCTAGGAAACATTAAACTGCGTCCAATGTGATCGCGTTCCGCGATTGTTATTGCATCGTCGACGAAGATTGTGACGCAGACGCCTGATCCAGGTGAAAAGATAAAGTTAAAGAGATTACTCTTTCAGATTACGCTTCGACCTCTGGCGAGGAATTCCGAGAACACGCGAGAGATCGACGATGTGGCAAATCGCCGCTGTCGAAATGCAGAATAGACGTGTCTGATCTGAAAATAAAAAAAAAAAAAGATCGTTCGAAGAATGAATTTGAGAGAAAGGAGACTTTCAGACCGATCGAACGATCAAGAGTGGAAAAAGGACTAAATAAGTAGCATTTCGTTTTTAATAAAGTAGACGTTAATGAAATATTTTTTCAAATAAAACGAAAGAGACGAATACTGTAAAACTAAATGATACTCTTATCATTTGTGGAGATGATTGAAAAATACTATCTCTTATTTTTGAAATTAGAAATAGAGAACGAGATGGCTTGACCCATTTATTACAAACTCGTTGATATATATTTATCTGACTTTTTCTCATTATTTTTAGGCGTACAATCAGCTACCGAAGTTACGAAACACCCTGTATATATATAAACCCATTGTGACTTGTAACTATTTATATTATAACTACTTATAACCTATATATTTATATTGTGCCATAGCCTAAATAACTAGTCAGTTGTTTGTAATTGAAATAAATTCCTCTTCGAAACGACACCAGAATTCATATCCCCTGTGGAAATAACTGTCCCGCCTGACGTGCACTTTAAACAAGCCTTACTTATCGCGCGTGAACGTTAATGCAAAAGGCGCGTTTTTTGAAGCACAGTGCGTTTTTTCACGTCAGCCCTTCCTCAGCAATTTTTTAATCGCTTCAACTACAGTGCAACTTTCAGTTTGCTGCACGTCCGACATAGAAACTGTTCTAACTTCGGTTCAAAGTTTTCTTATAACATGCGTACAGGACGAACTATTCTCGCGCCGCTTGACACCAATGACTTGATTCGAGCGAAAGTTGCCGATATACGGTTTTCTGATTTAACAGGAGGCAGAGTGGAAGCTCGAATCCCCCTAGTTTTTTATTCGATAACAAAGCAGAATGGAACGAACCTGAATCGATTCAATTGCTCCTCGTTGAAATGTAAACTATCCGCAAGGAGGTCGAACTTTTTCAATATCCATCTTTTTTTTCCCTCTCGTCTCGTTAAACGCGTGCAGATTCACCAAAGCTCCCGCATGGAACTTAATTCCGAGCTCGATTTGAATAATTCAATTCATTAGACATCGCAACATTAATTAACATAGTGAAGCATCTCACGTTACGCGAGTAATACCCATTTACGTTCTGATATTTACTGTGCTACGTTATTCTTGTATGTTTTTCATGTTTGTAAAAGAATTTATGAAAAATCTGAGATGACAGAACTTGTCACTTGTCGTGGTCTAAGAAATTACCTTTACGTATAATTTTTTCAGTGAATGTAACGAGGAATAGTTCGAAGCATAAAAGGAAAAGTTTAAAGTTCGATGATTCAATAACTAAAGAATACGTAGTATATTCGTAAGTATTGAAATAAGAGATTTTCTCAAATGCGATTCTACGGAATTTGAAAAATTATTTTCAGAATTTTAGTTTCAACGATCGGTGAAAAGTTGTTTTCTTCGCGGTTTCATTGCATTTCAAATGGAAGACTGGCTGACACTCAGCCAAATATCTAGCCACATATCGCTGACTATTACTTTGTCGAAGAAGGTCAACGACTTGCGTCGCTGAAAATTGTATTTCGCGGCGCATCAGAAATTTTTCACTGAGAGAGCACTATTCACTAAACGAGCTGAAACGAAGTTTCAAGGAAGGCTGGAGATCTTTAACCTCAAAAACGAGCAGAAGAGCACTGTCGTATCATCTATGTTTTTTATAGGAGCTACAAGTTCAAAAATCGCCGAAATATCCACGACTAAATTACTAGTTTGTCGGCTTTTGCTAATTTTCACTCTCAATATTCTGTATCTTTCAATGAAACGTGAATAAAAAGACATCTAGTATCGTAATATAGGAACAAACAAGATTTTGAACTTATTTGGTAATTACAAATTTACGCAAATACTAACTTTCTTCGACCTTCGGAAAAGAGACACCTGTCAACAACCCTCGACTTGCGATTTTCTTCTCAATCTCAGTTTACGAAAGCATTGCGTGCGTCTAATTAGTATTTATTAGCTTGAAGAATTAAAATTAGAAATTCAAACAGTCTACATGAGTCAACTCCTTACCATGAGTGTTGCAACTCGAAAGAAATAACGTAACCTAAATTTGGATATTTACTTAACCCATGTTAAGTCTAACCTAAAAGTTAGAAACAACCTAACCTAAATTTGAAAAATCATTTAACCCACGTTAAATCTGACCTAAAGGTTAGAAACAACCTAACCTAAATTTGCAAATTTATTTAACCCACGTTAAATCTGACCTAAAGGTTAGAAATAACCTAACCTAAATTTGGAAATTTACTTAACCCACGTTAAAACTAACCCAAAGGTTAGAAACAACCTAACCTAATTTTGGAAATTTACTTAACCCACGTTGAGTCTAACCTAAAGGTTAGAAACTACCTAACCTAAATTTGTAAATTTATTTAACCCACGTTAAATCTGACCTAAAGGTTAGAAACAATCTAACCTAAATTTGGAAATTTACTTAACCCACGTTAAAACTAACCTAAAAGTTAGAAACAACCTAACCTAATTTTGGAAATTTACTTAACCCATGTTGAGACTAACCTAAAAATTAGAAACAATCTAACCTAAATTTGCAAATTTATTTAACCCACGTTAAATCTGACCTAAAGCTTAGAAACTACCTAACCTAAATTTGCAAATTTATTTAACCCACGTTAAATCTGACCTAAAGGTTAGAAATAACCTAACCTAAATTTGGAAATTTACGTAATCCACGTTGAGTCTAACCTAAAGGTTAGAAACTACCTAACCTAAATTTGCAAATTTACTTAAAGCACGTTAAATCTAACCTAAAGGTTAAAAACAAACTAACCTAAATTTGCAAATTTATTTAACCCACGTTAAATCTGACCTAAAGCTTAGAAACTACCTAACCTAAATTTGCAAATTTACTTAAAGCACGTTAAATCTAACCTAAAGGTTAGAAACAAACTAACCTAAATTTGCAAATTTACTCAACCCACCTTAAATCTAACCTAAAAGTTAGAAACAACCTAACTTAAATTTGCAAATTTACTTAACCCGTGTTAAGCGGTGTCATTCGTCGAGCAAAGAAAAAAAAGTAAGAAACCGCCAGTTATACAAAGTATCGAACGCGGGTGACGTTGTTAGCGATCACTCTTGCAACGATTGAAATTTCGCGGAAGGTCTCGTGTAACAGTGTCGATTTACATCGCTGGCCCGATCGATCCGCGCGACGAACGACAAGCCGAAAGCCCCGTGAAATTAATGAGCCTCCTTTTTCATGGTGAATTAAATGCACGGACATGATGAGAAATCGATGGGGTGGGGGTGGGGGGGAGGGCAGAAGATAACGCGACTGTCGTAATTTCGGAGAATAATGGCGGACTATCGGGGCGGGACGGAAAATGAAAAGCGCAGGGGGGGAAAAATGGTTATTTACATAAGATTAATTAAGTAACCTCCTTCGTTACCGACGGAGCCGGAGCGTTCCTCGAGAGCGAGCTTAATCTTTCCTCGCGCCTGAAACGCGTTAAACTGACTTCTGAAAATTTATTATTCATATCGCGCGAATATGCCACCGGCGCGCTATATTCTGATTTATCACGTTCGTAACTCGCGTTGTACACAGGCCGCCTTTAAAGCGAGCTTAAAGCCTCGTCTCGTCGGAGCACGGAGGTTATGATTTCTCCCAGACAATTGCTGCAGTTTTATGGTTTATATCTGCCAAAGTGACCATAGGGGACAAGCGAAATTAACTTCGCAACGACTTTCCGATTACTTCGATCGTCTTTCGCCAACTTCCACGGGCCCATTTTATCTTTCTCTCTCGCGACTTCCTTCACCTCCTTAGTCGCAAAGTTTCTCGAAACTTTTCGCGGCGGGCTGCTCCGCAGAGATCGCCGCCGCGTCTCGTTACCTGTAATTATATCTTTGAAATATCCCATCGGATCGAACGATTTCCCCTCCGCGCTTCGTTTCATTCCGGTCCGCACCGCGCGACGAAAGCTTTCCATCGTTGTGAAACAAGATCAAAGAACCGTCACGGCTGTTGGTCGCGAAGATTGAAAGTCTCAAACGACTTTCTACTTGAGAAAAGAAAAAAAAAGAGAGAGAGAGAGAGAGAGAGAGAGAAGGTTTCTCGAACGTTATTCGACAAGTATCTAACATCAAGGACGTGGAATGTATGTGTTTCAAACGATCAAAGAAACGGGGGTAAGCTGTTTTCAATTTCTAGCATTTTTATAATTGCCGACTTGCCTGGCGAAAGAATTTTAATCCCCGGGTATGCCCCCTTTCTCGGGGGGTGGAAACGGAGGGAGAACGATTAAAAGCTTCTCCCGGCGCGGCGTGCCTGCTTCCGCTTGCCTTCCCGACCCGAAAACCGCACGACGCCCGGGGCCTCAAAGGGATCCGGACTTTGGTAATGCGAAACGATTTTTTTATCCGCTGTTTAAACAAATCTCGCAAAATGGTATACACAGTGTTAAAACACGTTAATTTACACTGTATCTTTAGTAATTTCCGAGATATTTGAAATAAACTCTGTCTAAAAAACTGTACCTTTAGTAATTCCCGCGATATTTGACATAAACTCTATTTAAAAAATTGTATTTTTAGTAATTTCCGAAATATTTGAAATAAACTGTATCTTTAGTAATTTCTGAGGTATTTGAAATAAACTCTATTTCAAAAACTGTATCTTTAGTAATTTCCAACATATTTGAAATAAACTCTATTTAAAAAACTGTATCTTTAGTAATTTCCAACATATTTGAAATAAACTCTATTTAAAAAAATTGTATCTTTAGTAATTTCTGAGGTATCTGAAATAAACTCTATGTAAAAAAACTGTATCTTTAGTAATTTCCGAAATATTTGAAATAAACTGTATCTTTAATAATTTCTAAGGTATTTGAAATGAACTCTATCTAAAAAAACTGTATCTTTTGTAATTTCTGAGGTATTTAAAATAAACTCTATCTAAAAAAAACTGTATCTTTAGTAATTTCTGAGGTATCTGAAATAAACTCTATGTAAAAAACTGTATCTTTAGTAATTTCCAACATATTTGAAATAAACTCTATTTAAAAAAATTGTATCTTTAGCAATTTCTGAGGTATTTGAAATAAACTCTATTTAAAAAACTGTATTTTTAGTAATTTCAGAGATATTTGAAATAAACTCTATTTCAAAAACTGTATCTTTAGTCATTTCTAAGGTATTTGAAATAAACTCTATGTAAAAAAAAAGTATCTTTAGTAATTTCCGAGATATTTGAAATAAACTGTATTTAAAAAATTGTATCGCTAGTAATTTCCAAGATATTTGAAATGAACTCTATTTAAAAAACTGTATCTTTAGTAATTTCCGAAATATTTGAAATAAACTCCAACTTCGAGAATATATGGATGACTGTCGATGAAAGAGAAGTGATCGAACAAAATGGACGACGTATCGTCCAACAAAGTGCTTTCGTGTCTCTCATGATAAATTCGCTTTTCATTCACACAGATAGAAAGAGAACGCGTTTTTCTATCTTCCTATGTAATTTTTAATTTTAATAATCTTGCATAATTTTGTACAATATACGCGATTACGTGCGATCACAGTATCCATCCTGCATTCGGATCTTCCCATCAAATATAGAATCTTGGCGCGATCGGATGTTTCCGAAAAACTTTCCATCGTGGCTGAAATATAGTATCCGGAGTTTTTCGATTGAAACGTTCGTGCGGGCGGCTGGTTTGCAGTCGAACGTTGATGAATCATAAAAATTGCAATGGGAAAGAGGAAGGCACTCGGTGAAATCTCAAGTAGGAAACGTTTGTCTCATAATGGCGAGAGATTAAGAAGAAACGTTGTTCCCTATTGCGTAATCTCGACGAATGGAGTCTTATAGCACGATGACGTCGTTTTTCCTCCCTTACGACTGTCTGCTTGAGGAGAGATTGCCAGCTTCTCTCTCTCTCTCTCTCTCCTTTTTTCATTCTCTTCGTCTGATAGACACGTCTGACGGACACCGGGAGAAGATGTAGGAGAAACAAGTGGAAAACAGCTTCGAAGCAACGAAGCGAGCACACTGCAAAAAAGAATCCACTTCGCCGTCTCATCGGGAGAGATATTTATTTTCGCGAGAAATTGCACGCGCGTAAGCGTCGCGAGTTCTCTGACTCGAGAACTACCACTGGCTGCGCCGGTCATTAATCATTCGGCTTTCAGCTCGAAACTCTCGAATGGCCGGTGGTTTCGTTCGGAAATTGCGGAAGAAAATCGGCGGACAAAGGATAAATTTTGAGAAACCGCAGCGGTAATTACCCGCGTGGGACACGATAAATTTCCAGCTGGCTCGACTTGTTTAAATCGGCGATCGGCGACCGTGAGATTCATCGAGATTCACTTTCCGGGATTAGATTAAAAAAGTTCGAATCAATTAACGAACTGCCATTATTTCTGCCCCCCCCCCTCCTTCCCTTTCCGATCGACTTTATTTCTCAATGCAATTTATTTGGCAGTCGTACGACGAGACAACGAACGGCGTATAATTTTTCAATCGGCACTTTTCCCATTTACTTGCGAGATCCTGCAGTAATCCCGCGGAATAAGAGAGGAGAGTCGCGGGAACAACGCCCCCTCCGCCCCCACCGCGTTGCATCGCGACGGAGCGTTTCTTTCGGCAAATTGTACGACCTCGCGAGAGAACGGTCTTGAAATATTGGAGTGGATTTCGAACGTCACGAGCGTTTATAACTGGGGCAACAAATTGTCGCTCCGCTCCGTTCTTGAATTACGAAATAATAACTCGCTTCTGGAGAAAATAATTTGTCATGACAAATATATATATATATATATATATATATATATATATATATATATCGTTCGATAATTTTTTATCCCTCTCGCGTCATTTCTCTTCAAATATAACACACTCTTTTTCAACTGACAACAAGTGACAAGTCTTTTTGACTTTAGAACTCTAGTGTTTGAAATGAAATGATGTTAAATAGCTGACGTTTCTCATTCTCGTTTCAATTTACTTGCGATAGACGTAAAAATTTCTTAAGAAATACGTTTCAGAAATTTTTGGAAAATTTTGCGTTCTCAATTGTCAGTGCACGATTTGAAAAGAAATGATATCTCTCGTCCTTGCGAAAATCGAGAAACTATACGTATCGTTTCACGACACAAGTAAATTAATACACTTGTTTATATAATACTTGCATTTTTTTAAAAGAAAGATTAATTTTAACTCAAATAACTCAACATTAGCATTAGGTTTGTTTGTGAAGTTCGATTCACACCGGACGACATTATTCCTCCGTGCAAAACCGGAGACTAATTGCCACATTCCACGTGAATCTCATCCACGAACTTTCCAACCGATCCTTTTTTCCACCCCCATTCGATCGTTGTTTGCCTGCTTTCATTCCAGGCCGCGCGACGTCAATTAAAGAAGTTGTTTCGTCGCGCGAATTAATTACGCGTATTATATGTACGCGTGCGTATTATTCCGAACGCGACGCGATATCCCCCTTTTATAATTACCAGCTTCCGATTGTCAGGAGATGCCTGTTCCAAGCGTCTGCTTTGGACAATTTTTGCAATTACCGTGACGTTGTCTCGCGTGTCGACGGCACGATATTTTCGAAAAATTTGGGAAACTACTTCCGACGCGACGAATCGTTCTACATTCTCACCGGAACAACGTCGACGAAGCGATATTGGCGCCTAAAGGCGCTTTTAAAATTTGCTTGCTTTCGAGGTTATATTGGCGCCTAAAGGCGCTTCTAAAATTTGCTTGCTTTCGAGGTACTATTGGCGCCTAACTTGCTTCGCGGCCCATTGAAACGAGAGGTGCCTATAGACGTTCACTTCACGTTGCTCGAATCAAACTGAAACCTAACCTACAAAAGGCGCTCGATGAATGTTATCGACAATAATATCGCAACAAGCCTCGCTTGAATTAAACGTGAGTGAATTCTAATTCAAGAAATTTGATGATAGATTTATGTACTGACCCATGTTTCGAATTATACCACACTTTACTAGATTGTTAGGTATATTAGGTATATTAGGTATTAAATGTAGTTTAATCGCTCGACTACTGTTGGCGCCTATAGGCGTTTACTTCACGTTGCTCGAATCAAACTGAAACCTAACCTACAAAAGGCGCTCGATGAATGTTATCGACAATAATATCGCAACAAGCCTCGCTCGAATTAAACGTGAGTGAATTCTAATTCAAGAAATTTGATGATAGATTTATGTACTGACCCATGTTTCGAATTATACCACACTTTACTAGATTGTTAGGTATATTAAATGTAGTTTAATCGCTCGACTACTGTTGGCGCTTATAGGCGTTTACTTCACGTTGCTCGAATCAAACTGAAACCTAACCTACAAAAGGCGCTCGATGAATGTTATCGACAATAATATCGCAACAAGCCTCGCTCGAATTAAACATGAGTGAATTCTAATTCAAGAAATTTGATGATAGATTTATGTACTGATCCATGTTTCGAATTATACCACACTTTACTAGATTGTTAGGTATATTAAATGTAGCTTAATCGCTCGACTACTGTTGGCGCCTATAGGCGTTTACTTCACGTTGCTCGAATCAAACTGAAACCTAACCTACAAAAGGCGCTCGATGAATGTTATCGACAATAATATCGCAACAAGCCTCGCTCGAATTAAACGTGAGTGAATTCTAATTCAAGAAATTTGATGATAGATTTATGTACTGACCCATGTTTCGAATTATACCACACTTTACTAAATTGTTGGATATATTACGAAGTAAAAGCTCAAAGTTGCTGTTAAATTTTTAGTGCTCCAACAATTCAATACAGAATAAATAAACAGAAGAAATAAATACGAATAGATAAGTAATATTTAATGTAGTGTTTTAATTATTTCGTCATGACATTACATGTCAAAGAGGCATCTACTCGCTTTCTGCTACTCGATTCATTCCGAGTCGAAGCATTTTACGATTCTCCGTGTTCGAAGATTCAACGACGAGCGTGCGAACAAAATTTTTCGAGCCTTCGTACCCGATCGAACGCAGTTCCTCGCGAGGCATTTTCCAGAATCTTCGTCGCCACTCGAGAACGACCTGCACGCGTTCGTGCTTCCTCGACGAAGAATTTTTAATTTCGCAGTGTTCGTAACACGCTGCAGCGTGAATCCTCGATTTATACATCAATGCGCGCACGTGCTGTAGATATCGGAAGCGCGCGCATTAATTGAAGGGAAAGGGGAACGTAGAAAGAAAAGGACCGTGCACAAAGTTCACCGGAGTGTGGAGTTCCGCGAATTGTACTGCTTGCTTTTTCGGGAAATATTTAAATTGCTAATAACTCGGGAAGAGAGAGAGAGAGAGAGAGAGGGAGAGGGAGAGGGAGAGAGTTACACTCAGTCGGGCATGGTACAATAAACTTCCCTTTATGAGGAATCGATATTCCTATTGTTAAGCCGTCCAACTGGCCGAGTTTCAAGAACATTTTTGCCATGCGAATTCAAACGAGCTGTCGAATTACACAGTGTGGGGGCGGGGGTGAGGGGGGGGTGGAGGAAAGAAGGGATTAATTAATTAAGCAGAAACGAGCCAGCAGCGGTCTCGCGAGTGAATATAATTGGAATCGAGATAACGTTCGAAATAACTTCCCCGGGGCGGGAGGCCATCGGCGAGATTCGCTCGCGACCTCTCTCTAACGCGTTCATAAAAGTCACGGCACGTCCGCCGCGAATTCCTTGTAAGCTCTATTAATTTTGGCTTTCATATTTCCAGGATTTGCAACGGCTTATGCTAAAGCGTATGGCTTTTACGTACCGTGGATATCCCCGTATCGACTCAGCCATCCGGCCAAGGAGTTACTCGTTGATCCCGCCGTAAGGACTGGGTTTATTTCGAGTCTTTGACGTTATCGTATCACGCGCCGCCTGTATACGTCTCTGATAGAGGAAACAGATCCTTTGAGACTATCAATCGAAAGCATCGGACAATGTTACATTTGTCCGCGGGATAAAGTGTCACGTGACTGTCGGTCGACGTTGATTTAAGGTTAGCTTTTAAGTCTAATCCCGCTGCGAAATTTTACGTTGCAGTTTGTGTCTGTTGCGCAAGTAGGATGATCCCGCGTGAAAAAATACGTCGAACAGGAAGAATAAAAGATTGTCTTCTATTTCTCAAAAAGAAATCAAGTTTGAAAATTTATCAACTTACACTTGACAGGAAATGATATACTTGATGGAAAAGAGTAATTGTTCTACGTGTGAAAATAAGTCGAAAATATAGACAGTCGAGTGCAAAGAGTTAGTATTTCAGAAAAGAAAGAAAAAAAAAAAAAGGAACTTTGTTATAGATTTTTGATTGAATTTGACAACAGTACACTTCGTTTCCAAGAGATGAAAAAATTATTCTTGTCAATAGTATATGTAACAGAATAAAATTGTTCTTGTTAATAGTGTAACAGTAATGCGATTACTGTTCGGGTGATTCTTTCGTAAATTTCAAATAGAAGTGACGTTATTCGAATCGTAACGATGAAAAATATGTGGCGAACTGGCGGCTCGCGCCCATACTTCTCTAGTCAATCCCCCCCCCCCCTCCCATTGCGTCGATATCCCCTCTTTGGCTTAGTTAACACACCACGTGACTTCTTTTCGCCAGCGGTTATCAACCGGCGTCACGGAAATCTGAGTTTGCACCAGCTATTTTCACAAGACGCGTGAAAATGATTTCTCGCCCTCAAATTCGTGCTCTAATACATATTCCTTATACGTAAATCATCCCGCGTGATGCTTGTGGAATCGTTATCTTTTAGAAGAAAACTTCTCGTAATCGAAATTCATTGACGTTGACCTGATTGTAAATTCTCAAACTTACCTACACGCGAGAAATATGAGAGATAATCTGGCAAGCTGACTACTGTCAATGAGAATATCTTGTGCAATTACGAATTGTATTCGTTGGTATTAATTAACGAACGATTGCGTTAACCTTCTAACGTCCGATATATCGACGCCCACATAATATCTGAGAAAGCCGACATATCGACTCTCTTCTTGTTTCGAGCAGCTTGAGTCTTTACTTGATTTGATTAACTTTGAAAATATAGGAGCTACGATAATTTGTATG
Organism: Tetragonisca angustula; assembly: GCA_036937485.2. NCBI lineage: Eukaryota > Metazoa > Arthropoda > Insecta > Hymenoptera > Apidae > Tetragonisca > Tetragonisca angustula. The sequence goes on along the minus strand of JAWNGG020000522.1, from coordinate 1,131 downwards.
AAAACATGTCAAATTAAACTTCGCCTGGCGATTGAAATCCGTCCACTGGCGAAGGTGGACTTAAATACCCCGTCCTTAGAAGGTTAACGTTGTCGATGGTCGAGCAACTATCAAAATATTGAGTTAAACTCTAACTTGACAATGATATTAATAAAGATATTTAACATAATTAATAAAGAATAATCTAAGTTAGTGGTGGCGAACTGGCGGTCCCAGTGTCGCCACTTTGGCTTTATAGCTCACACAGCTAAATTAAAGGAAGATTGAAGAAGCTGCTCGCGACGTGACGACCCACTGTGGCGAGAGAAGGAACGCGCAGAAACTAATTTTCATGACAGAAGGAATCGCCAGGCTGAATGATCGTAGAGCCCGCGGCGAGGAAGAAATAGCCCAAGACCAGGAAGAATAATTTGTCGACTATTCATAAAACTCGCGGCCTGAAGTATCTTCGTCGTAGTAAATAATAATCGTAATAAGTCGCTATTAGCAGCGCTCGTTTCGTCGTTTCCGCACGCAAATCTTATCTTCTAGCTCTTTCGTTTTCGCGAAACGATGCGCAACGAAAGAGGGACGAGAGCGTGTTACCGAGTTTCTTTAACAATCCCAATGGTGATTAGAATCTGATCGAGTTTTTATCGAGAAAAAAGGAAAAAAAAAAAAATGTCGAAAGTAACGATCACCGCGGAGAGAAGGTATATATATATTTGGAACGAAGTGACTCTGGTTCTCGGTGCAATAGCGGAAAATTTGGTCAGCAGATCTTCAGTGAACGAGCAACGTGGTTTCCCGTTGCGGTTAGAACCCCGTCGACTTGCCTGTCGTCTTCCATGCTGCGTATTATTTACGAAATATACACGCGTGCTTGGTGCACTCCCAGCTTGACCCAGATTAGCGATATTGACACCTACGCTCAGAAAATGGCGCAATTTCAAAGGCTGGTGCTTTCCGTGTGCTGGTACTAAGCAGGGAATTTCTTTCCCCGTCGTGGAATTTGAAATGGGATTTCAGAGAGGTAAGTGAATTAAAGGGAGTTCGACTTCCTTTCGTTAATGTACAGGGTGGGTTTCTTCTCACTTATTTTTTTTTTTTTTTTAAATGAAACGTCGAAATATAAGAAAATAACTAATTTAA
>JAWNGG020000521.1:0-26211 GCA_036937485.2 Tetragonisca angustula | reverse complement strand
TTCCTCCTCTTCTTCAACATCGCTGTTCGTCCTACCGTCTGACGTCGTTCTCCTTTTGGAGTTAGACTCCATTGTCGGGCTAGGGCGTGCGCGTTTCCTGGCGAGTAGACTCGTAGCTACCTTCTTCCCTCTGGGAGTTTGGTAGCTTCCATCCGATTCCGTACCGTCTTCTGTTGAGGAGACGGTGGCGGAGATGCTCACCTTTTTACTGTTGCTTCCAGTCATATTCTCCGCAGCACAGGCCTGGATTGCCACCCGTGTGCTGTTGCTATTGCGGTTATCCGATGACGATGCAGAAGGGTCCCGCTCATTTAACCCCTCCGCACCGGGCCTGGGGGCTCCGATACCCCCTGTACCAGTAGTTTTCTGTTGTATTTTTTTGTCTTCCATATTTGTTTTAATGTTCATCCCAGTTGCACTCTGTGCACAGGGCCTGGGGTCCGCTCTGTGTACAGTTTCCGGGCAGTTACTCGATAACGATGCATTAGGATCCTGGCCGGTCAATCCTTTTGCACCGGGCCTGGAAGCTCCGATACTTCCTGCGCCGGTATTTTTCTTTCTTCCATTCTTCTTTTTCATATTTAGTTTGCTCAGCTTACGCTATTGAGTATATTTGCTCCAGAACGACCAAACGGAAACGCGTTTGATCGTCGATATATGCATGTTCACTCGCGGTAATATAAGGGGTTTAAGGTGACTTACCCTTGCGGTTTTTTTTTTTTCCCTCGCGAGTCTGCCTTGGCTAGATGTTGGGGCCAGGGATGTTCTCCAGGTTTTGATGGCGTAGATATTCCCTGGTAACCTATCATTTGTGACCTGCTTCAGCGATTCACTATTCCGCACTTCACAGGTATCACTGCATCACTAACTTCCTTGTCATTAATCTCGAAGCTCTCCTCAGAGGGGCAGGGGTGCCCAGGAGGGGTGATAATGTTCCTATATTTCTTTTCAGTTAGCATCTGCCAACTTCCTCCGAGGTGGAAGGGGGCGACAGTGCCTCTATGCACGGTACTTAACTGTGCTACGGGCCTCCGTTCCTAGTGAGCCGGGCCTGAGCGAGTGGCTGCGCGCGCCACATGTCGCCTCAAGAAGCGCATGCGTCTTGTGCTCGCGCAGCTCTGTCGAGAGGTGAAGGCGCATGCGCGGGTTGCGTGCGCATTCAGGTGTGACATTCACGTATCCACGGATTTATTCTCCTAGCGTCTAGTTCAGGGCACTTCCTATGGAGTGTGATTGCTTTATTCACAAGCCGCAGAATTATCTGACTCACTTGCCACTGTTTCTAATTGTCGCTCACTTACATTAGACTTAGTTCCGATTCTGGAGTTGCACGTATTCCCAGCTTACTTAACATTGAATAATCTTCTTCGGCAAATTCACCGTATCGCACTTCACAGGTATCACTTCACCGTTGTCAGCATTGTCCTAATCTCGGAGTTCGCCACGGAGGGGCAGGGGTGCCCGGATAGAGTGCCAATGACATTACATTCCCCATTTAGATTGCTTTAACTGATTTCCTTCGAGACGGGTGGGGCGACAGTGCCCCTATGCACGGGGCTGACTGTGCCATAGGCCCCCGCTCATTATGAGCCGGGCCTGGGCGAACTGCTGCGCGAGCCGCACGTTTCCTCAAGGAGCGCATGCGTCTTGTGCTCGCGCAGCTTCGCCGGCCGTGCCGGCGCCTGCGCGGGTTGCGTGCGCCGGCAGATGTGACAGACATGTATCCACGACATTCATAGTCCCCGGGTCTAACTCGAGACATTTCCTTTAAAGCACACATACTTTATTCACGAGCCTCGGGATACACTATCGCACTTGTCACTCTTTCCTAATTGCCACTCACTCATACTAATTTTGCTTTCTTAACTTAACTACCTGGGTGGCCTGTAGTACAATTCTCTGTTTATTTATTTATTGTTTGTTTGGCAGGAAGCCTTAGCCGCATTTTCTTCCGGTTCATGATCTTCACGAGCGCCAAAGTCGCTCGTCTTGGCTCCCTACATAGGCAGGAACATATTTCCTTGTATGTATGCTGCTGGTGTCTCCGTGACAATCAACCTGCTCCATACAGACCGCCTGAGTCTTAAGCGGTATTTCGTCCCGGTTTGCTGTCGAAGGGGGCACAGGTTATATGCTCACAGCTGTGTTGTGGATTTTCGTCCAATCCGTTCCTTGTATGGATGTGCACCGGGTGCATGTGAGTTTACGTACACTCCTGGTCTTTCCTCGGTTCCCATAGATACGCAGGGAGTCTGCGCAGTAACGCGGTAGGCTGCGTCGCATGCGCGGATGCGTGCGCATACATTGACCAGGAAAGAAGGTAAGTATGAGGTAAGAGAGCAGGTACGCATGTGCGCGGTGCGCGCGCAGATATTTCCTTTCTCAGCGCATGCGCCTAATGCAGTAGTCGGGCTGCGCAGCCGTGGAAAATCTTGCTGCTCTGATTGGAGCGGTGTTATGCCCAGAGCGCATGCTCAGCTTAGTATAGCACGAGCATCCGCGGATGTAACAACAACTCTCACACCTCACCGTAACTAATTATGTCACCTGACACTTCACCAATCTCACTTAAAGAATTCGATGTAACCCTACACTGCCACAAACAATTCTATCCTATACACTGTTGAAATCAGAAATCACAACACATATGCACTTACACTTGAAGGAGCTTACACTTGAAGGAGCTTACACTTGAAGGAGCACACTCACGACACTTCTGCACTTGAGAAAATATTTGCACTGAAAAATATTTGCACTGACTAATGTGCTACCCTGATCATGAGAGCTGCTGACACTTATTTACACTTGATGACAGGTAGAGCGCTCCCGTGCATCGAGTCTCCTTTTTCTTCTCTTTTCTTTATCCACCGTTTGTGTCTGCCTGATCGTTTGCACCGTCGTGAGATTGTGTGCACCGTCGTGAGATTGTGTCGAGACCCCAAATAGTCATCTGTGTTGCTTCTCTGCTCACGCATCTGTTCGCGCTTGCGCAGGGTGTGTGCGCAACGCAGGACATTTTCTGTTGCGCATGCTCTTCTGTTGCGCATGCTCATAGTGCATGTGCTCCTCCTGACTAGAAGGGCGCCTGCGCAGGATGCGTGCGTCGCGAGGGAGGGTAGCGCGCCTGCGCAGGGAACGCACCTTGCTTATTCAGCGAGGGGCGCATGCGTGTTGTCAGGATTGTATCTGTGCGCATGCGTCCATTGTACTCTGCGCGTGCGCAAGTTGCGCACGCACTTCTCCTTCCTTTAGCGCGCATGCGCGAAACATCCTAGGAGGTTGTCCGTATTACTATTGCGCGTGCGCGTGGGCATGCGTATTTTCATCTTCCCGTTTGACAGTTGGTTGTCGATGCTCTAAAGATGGCCGTCCTAATACGAATTATATTCACAAACGCCGTATATCCGAGTACAGCGATTGCACTGTCATAAGATTGATACACGTACCTTGCAGGATGGAAGCGCGCCATTAACCGCGACCATATGCCTGCAATATGGGGTGGTTTCGCGCCGGAGCCACACACTGTATCAGCTATCACTGTAGCACCTGTCAGTTGCAGTTCGTCGGATGCTTGGAGAAGATTATTGCCACATCCGGATTAGATTACGGTCTCTGACACTTTCCACAGATGCCAGTCCTACTTGGCTTCAACTTCAGCCCGTCAACGCGTTTTAAATATCGCGACAGACCTTAATTCTGGCGGACAGAACGCGGAGCGGTTCGAAACACGTCCATACGTCACGACGCCATGATCCCCAACCCAAACCTAACCCAAACCTAACCCAAACCTAACCCAAACCTAACCCAAACCTAACCCAAACCTAACCCAAACCTAACCCAAACCTAACCCAAACCTAACCCAAACCTAACCCAAACCTAACCCAAACCTAACCCAAACCTAACCCAAACCTAACCCAAACCTAACCCAAACCTAACCCAAACCTAACCCAAACCTAACCCAAACCTAACCCAAACCTAACCCAAACCTAACCCAAACCTAACCCAAACCTAACCCAAACCTAACCCAAACCTAACCCAAACCTAACCCAAACCTAACCCAAACCTAACCCAAACCTAACCCAAACCTAACCCAAACCTAACCCAAACCTAACCCAAACCTAACCCAAACCTAACCCAAACCTAACCCAAACCTAACCCAAACCTAAAACCTAACCCAAACCTAACCCAAACCTAACCCAAACCTAACCCAAACCTAACCCAAACCTAACCCAAACCTAACCCAAACCTAACCCAAACCTAACCCAAACCTAACCCAAACCTAACCCAAACCTAACCCAAACCTAACCCAAACCTAACCCAAACCTAACCCAAACCTAACCCAAACCTAACCCAAACCTAACCCAAACCTAACCCAAACCTAACCCAAACCTAACCCAAACCTAACCCAAACCTAACCCAAACCTAACCCAAACCTAACCCAAACCTAACCCAAACCTAACCCAAACCTAAAACCTAACCCAAACCTAACCCAAACCTAACCCAAACCTAACCCAAACCTAACCCAAACCTAACCCAAACCTAACCCAAACCTAACCCAAACCTAACCCAAACCTAACCCAAACCTAACCCAAACCTAACCCAAACCTAACCCAAACCTAACCCAAACCTAACCCAAACCTAACCCAAACCTAACCCAAACCTAACCCAACACTAACCCAAACCTAACCCAAACCTAACCCAAACCTAACCCAAACCTAACCCAAACCTAACCCAAACCTAACCCAAACCTAACCCAAACCTAACCCAAACCTAAACCCAAACCTAACCCAAACCTAACCCAAACCTAACCCAAACCTAACCCAAACCTACCCAAACCTAACCCAAACCTAACCCAAACCTAACCCAAACCTAACCCAAACCTAACCCAAACCTAACCCAAACCTAACCCAAACCTAACCCAAACCTAACCCAAACCTAACCCAAACCTAACCCAAACCTAACCCAAACCTAACCCAAACCTAACCCAAACCTAACCCAAACCTAACCCAAACCTAACCCAAACCTAACCCAAACCTAACCCAAACCTAACCCAAACCTAACCCAAACCTAACCCAAACCTAACCCAAACCTAACCCAAACCTAACCCAAACCTAACCCAAACCTAACCCAAACCTAACCCAAACCTAACCCAAACCTAACCCAAACCTAACCTAACCCAAACCTAACCCAAACCTAACCCAAACCTAACCCAAACCTAACCCAAACCTAACCCAAACCTAACCCAAACCTAACCCAAACCTAACCCAAACCTAACCCAAACCTAACCCAAACCTAACCCAAACCTAACCCAAACCTAACCCAAACCTAACCCAAACCTAACCCAAACCTAACCCAAACCTAACCCAAACCTAACCCAAACCTAACCCAAACCTAACCCAAACCTAACCCAAACCTAACCCAAACCTAACCCAAACCTAACCCAAACCTAACCCAAACCTAACCCAAACCTAACCCAAACCTAACCCAAACCTAACCCAAACCTAACCCAAACCTAACCCAAACCTAACCCAAACCTAACCCAAACCTAACCCAAACCTAACCCAAACCTAACCCAAACCTAACCCAAACCTAACCCAAACCTAACCCAAACCTAACCCAAACCTAACCCAAACCTAACCCAAACCTAACCCAAACCTAACCCAAACCTAACCCAAACCTAACCCAAACCTAACCCAAACCTAACCCAAACCTAACCCAAACCTAACCCAAACCTAACCCAAACCTAACCCAAACCTAACCCAAACCTAACCCAAACCTAACCCAAACCTAACCCAAACCTAACCCAAACCTAACCCAAACCTAACCCAAACCTAACCCAAACCTAACCCAAACCTAACCCAAACCTAACCCAAACCTAACCCAAACCTAACCCAAACCTAACCCAAACCTAACCCAAACCTAACCCAAACCTAACCCAAACCTAACCCAAACCTAACCCAAACCTAACCCAAACCTAACCCAAACCTAACCCAAACCTAACCCAAACCTAACCCAAACCTAACCCAAACCTAACCCAAACCTAACCCAAACCTAACCCAAACCTAACCCAAACCTAACCCAAACCTAACCCAAACCTAACCCAAACCTAACCCAAACCTAACCCAAACCTAACCCAAACCTAACCCAAACCTAACCCAAACCTAACCCAAACCTAACCCAAACCTAACCCAAACCTAACCCAAACCTAACCCAAACCTAACCCAAACCTAACCCAAACCTAACCCAAACCTAACCCAAACCTAACCCAAACCTAACCCAAACCTAACCCAAACCTAACCCAAACCTAACCCAAACCTAACCCAAACCTAACCCAAACCTAACCCAAACCTAACCCAAACCTAACCCAAACCTAACCCAAACCTAACCCAAACCTAACCCAAACCTAACCCAAACCTAACCCAAACCTAACCCAAACCTAACCCAAACCTAACCCAAACCTAACCCAAACCTAACCCAAACCTAACCCAAACCTAACCCAAACCTAACCCAAACCTAACCCAAACCTAACCCAAACCTAACCCAAACCTAACCCAAACCTAACCCAAACCTAACCCAAACCTAACCCAAACCTAACCCAAACCTAACCCAAACCTAACCCAAACCTAACCCAAACCTAACCCAAACCTAACCCAAACCTAACCCAAACCTAACCCAAACCTAACCCAAACCTAACCCAAACCTAACCCAAACCTAACCCAAACCTAACCCAAACCTAACCCAAACCTAACCCAAACCTAACCCAAACCTAACCCAAACCTAACCCAAACCTAACCCAAACCTAACCCAAACCTAACCCAAACCTAACCCAAACCTAACCCAAACCTAACCCAAACCTAACCCAAACCTAACCCAAACCTAACCCAAACCTAACCCAAACCTAACCCAAACCTAACCCAAACCTAACCCAAACCTAACCCAAACCTAACCCAAACCTAACCCAAACCTAACCCAAACCTAACCCAAACCTAACCCAAACCTAACCCAAACCTAACCCAAACCTAACCCAAACCTAACCCAAACCTAACCCAAACCTAACCCAAACCTAACCCAAACCTAACCCAAACCTAACCCAAACCTAACCCAAACCTAACCCAAACCTAACCCAAACCTAACCCAAACCTAACCCAAACCTAACCCAAACCTAACCTAACCCAAACCTAACCCAAACCTAACCCAAACCTAACCCAAACCTAACCCAAACCTAACCCAAACCTAACCCAAACCTAACCCAAACCTAACCCAAACCTAACCCAAACCTAACCCAAACCTAACCCAAACCTAACCCAAACCTAACCCAAACCTAACCCAAACCTAACCCAAACCTAACCCAAACCTAACCCAAACCTAACCCAAACCTAACCCAAACCTAACCCAAACCTAACCCAAACCTAACCCAAACCTAACCCAAACCTAACCCAAACCTAACCCAAACCTAACCCAAACCTAACCCAAACCTAACCCAAACCTAACCCAAACCTAACCCAAACCTAACCCAAACCTAACCCAAACCTAACCCAAACCTAACCCAAACCTAACCCAAACCTAACCCAAACCTAACCCAAACCTAACCCAAACCTAACCCAAACCTAACCCAAACCTAACCCAAACCTAACCCAAACCTAACCCAAACCTAACCCAAACCTAACCCAAACCTAACCCAAACCTAACCCAAACCTAACCCAAACCTAACCCATTTTTTTTTTTTTTTTTTTTTTTAACGTGGGGGAAAATCTTCAAGAAGACACCCGCCAGTCTGAGGGGGGTTTGGCGGGTAGTGTCGGATTTCTACCGACTAAAAACCTCCACGATGGCCAACATCTTATCTATTGTTGTTGTTGTTGTTGTAGTATTTCCGGGACCGTTTTTTTCTCCGGTAATACTAGATATTTTACTTTATGTATCTTCTCATTATTTCTACTATCTATCATCACTTATCATTTCATTCTTGTTGGTGGTTCCGCGGCCATGGCAGAATCACCTGTTTACCTATGCATGTCGGGGTCCCTCTCCCCTATTGCTATATTTAGGTCATGTTTTTGCTTTTCGAGGCATCGAGAGGAGAGTCCTGAACCTCCCGGCTTGAGAGCACGGTTTGCAGGTATTCAGGTGGTGGTGTCAGGTCTCCCTCTTCGGGTTCTTACCCTTCTCTCGCGTCTCGCTCGCCTGTGCAATGTCCCTCTTTCCCGCCCTCTCTCTCCCTCTTCTTTGATTTTAATTATTTGGTCACAGAAAGAGGAGGCGGCTGACCTTTGATTATCGTTCCCAACTAGCGCATTAGTAATGGCTTCCGCCGTTACTGGCTGCCCTAATATGGTTTCCAATGTCAATCTTTGGGGTCCAAACCGTGGGCAGTTCTCCACTGCGTGTTTTACGCTATCTATAGCGGCGCCACACTCATGACATCCAGGATGAGTCTCCGCACCTATTTTGTGTAAGTATTCACCGAGGCATCCATGCCCGGATAATACTTGCGTTATCCTGAACGTCAGGGATGAGACGCCTTTCTCACCCCATGTGTCCCATACCTTTAGTATCTCCTTTATTCCTTTCTTATTTGCAGAGCCAGATGCTGCTATTTGAGCTCTTCTTTGCTCCCATGCCCCTTTAAGAGCCTGTCTTCTGAGTTTGTTTACTTCTGTCCTCGGAATCTCGTAGCCAGAGGAGCGGAGGTTCCTTACATACTGGAATGTTGCTCTATCCGTATTGGCGATCATGTCATACGGTATTAAACCCGCGATTGTTATGGCAGCATCATAAGATATTGTACGATATCCCCGGATAATTCTGATCGCCATACGCCTTTGCAACCTCCTCATGATCTTTTTCGTATGCTCCGTGATATAAAGGGACCAGCATGGGGAGCCATATAGCACCATTGAATTTATTATCCCTGCATATAGTCGCCTTACCCTGTCATTGGGCCCTCCAATATTTGGGAGCAGCCGGCCCAAGGACGCCGCAACACCTTCGACCCTCGGAATTAAGCGGTCGAAGTGCTTATCGAACGTTAGTCGTCCATCCAGGGTAAGGCCAAGGTACTTCAGCTCTTCTTTGACCTGAACTCTTTCATTTTGTATAGTAAGCCATGTCAGCGGAGGCTTTTTGGCTTTCGGAAGTCCATGGATCCATAGGGCCTCGGTTTTATGTGCCGCAATTTTAAGATCCAACTTCCCTATTCTGGTCGCAATAGCTGCTACAGCAACCTCTGTTAGCCTTGCCGTCCGCGTCCATTGCCTACCCGTGGCAATGACTAGAGTGTCATCCGCATAGCAGAAGAGTTGTACCCCCGAAGGGAGCGGTGTTTCTAATACACTATTAAATCCAAGGTTCCATAATATGGGGCCCAGAACTGATCCCTGTGGGACGCCCCGCGTTATTTGCCTGGAAAGAATGGAGCCCGAGCTTGTGTTATACGTAATACTTCTATCCGAGAGGTAGCTCCGGATTATTTTCTTAATGTAATATGGAAGCCCGTGCCTATCGATGGCTATCAGAATTTTTTCCCAAGGAAGGGAGTTAAAGGCATTAACAATGTCCAAGGAGACAGCAAGGGCCAGGCCCCCCTGCTCTATTGCCGATCGCGTGTAGCCCAAGACATTATTAATCGCCTCGATGGTTGACCTTCCTTTTCTGAAGCCGAACTGTTGATCGTCGAGGTCATGTCCAGTTAGTGGGAGTTGAGAGTTGATCCTGTCCGCAATGATCCTCTCAAACAGCTTCCCTAATTCATCCAGTAGACAGATTGGGCGGTATGTCGACGGGCTGAATGGGTCTTTCCTTCCCGGTTTCTGTATTAACACAAGCTTTGCATTTTTCCATCTCTTGGGGAAGTACCCCGCTTGCAGGCATCTGTTCAGGTAATCTCGAACAAGAGGTCTTATTTCTGTGAGTGCTAGAGCTAACGCTTTTCCTGGAACGCCGTCTGGGCCCGGAGCTGTTAGTTTCCTGGTCATCCTACTTATCGCCGAGGCCATCTCCGTATCCGTAATCGGCGGAATAGTGGAGTCTAGACGTGTCCTGACATGGGTTGCGCACTCTTCGGTGCCCGGAAATAGCGCATTTAGGACTCCGGTAAGAGTGGCGGAGTCCAAAGATTCTGTCGCTGACTGAGAATTCCCGTTTAGCTTCCCAAGGACAATCCTATATGGGCGTCCCCAGGGATCTTGGTCGAGCGTTTGGCATAATTCCTCCCATGCTTTGGTTTTGGCCTCTTTGATTTCCCTTTGCAGCTTGACTACAGATTCCCGGTATTCTCGGTAGAGTACTTCCTCTGTCTCAGGGTATCGGTGTCTCCTTCTCCTTGCCCTTTGGAAGCGGCGCCGCATCTTCGTGCAGTGTAATCGCATAGCTTCGATTTCCTGGGTCCACCAGTAGGTACCTTTTTTTGGGAAGGGCTTTTGTTTGGGCATCGCGGTATTGCATATGTCCGTGAGTATTCGGACAATCTTATCTGCTTCCTCTTCCAGGCTGCCCGTTGGAGGTATGGTGGTTGACCATGCGGCTATGCAGGCAGTTGCGGTTAGGAGATCACTGTTAATTTTTTTAACCGCCCATTTCTTGCCCGGGGGGGAGTTCTTCTCGTTTTTCCTTCTGCTGCAGGTCGTTCCCAAAGGGCGTCGAGAGGCGTGTGTTCCTGGACAGTGGAGGCGGATAGCAATGTATAAATGGTCGCTAAGCGTCTCTATTCTCTCCAAAACCTCCCAACTATCTACCTGCTGGGCAAGCCTGGGAGAGGCCCAAGAGAGGTCAACAATCGATTCCCCTTGCCATCTTACGCAGGTGTTCCTGTTGCCCTTATTTAGTAGCCGGAGGTCGAGGCTAGCCGCCCATTCTGCAAGCGCGCTCCCCCTTGCATTCGTGGTTGTGGAGCCCCATGCGGAACCTTTGGCATTGAAATCCCCAAGTATAAGGACCTTTTCGCTGTTTACGTCGCATGCCACCTCTTTATAAATCTCATCTAACATTCCCTCGAAGGAGGCGAGCGGCCAACTCGGAGGGGCGTACACGCCTGCGATCCTAAGGTCTCCCCATGCTACAAGCACGAATCCTCTCCCTTGGGCAAGGGCTTGAAGGGGCGCGGTGTTAGAGTTGCTGCTCTTAATTATGGCTACAGAGCCTAATTGATTTCCAACCCAGTTCGGGTGTTTAGGTATTCTATATGGCTCTGAAACCACTGTTAGCCCATAACCACCCTCGGTCATAGTGTGCAACAGCAGGTCTTGAGCTCTTGCCGAGTGGTTCACATTGGCTTGAATTATCGTTACTGGGAAATGATCCATCAGGCTTGGGTGTCCGCTCTTTCCTTTTGGGTTCCTTCTTTTCCTATGCTCCCGGTTGGGCCAGGATTATCCCGACTTTCACCTTGTTTGCTTCGCTCATTCGGGGCAGGTGTGGTAGTTACGGAACCGCGTGCTAGTGACCGGGTTCTCCTCCTTACCCCTTGATTTGCCTGGGTTACTGCCATGGAGGTACACGCCCTGCTACCTAGTCGGTGTTTCTCATCCATCTTCCTGTCAGCACAGAGAGAGCATCTTGGAGTGCCCGAGCATTCCCTGGCCTTATGTCCTGTTTCACCACACGTGAAACATTGTCCAGTTCTGTCTTTCTCGGACTTACACTGCTGCTTGACATGGCCTGCCTCCAGGCATCTAAAGCATTGCAGGGGGCGGGGAGGGAGAATTTCAACCTTAGCCGATATCCATCCAATCCTAATTCTCCCTGTAGCAGCTATCCTTTTTGCTGCTATGACTGGACACTGAGCCCAGACTGAGCCCATACCTGATGCCCAACGGCGGATTGCTCCTGTTTTGACGTCAGATACGGGGCAGTTTCCCACTCCAGCAATGGCAGCTGCCACCTCCTGGGGAGTGATCGAGTCATCCAGACCGCTAATGGATATCTCAACTTTTTTCGTCGGTCGCGAGACTCTTATCTCCCCTTCATCCTTGAATACTTGACGTAGTCGTTCCGCTAGATTGTCCGCTTTCGCGGAGGTGTCCTTCCCCGGGATTTCTAAAATAAGGCCTCCTGTGATGGATCTCCGGACGCGAATATCTGCTATATCCATTTCCTGCAGATTTATCTTAGTCTTGGCCGCCGCCATAGCTTCTGCGTAAGTTTTCTTGCTGCCCGGGGCGACGGTAATCGTAACCGCTGATCGCCTGGGGGGCCTGACTTGTTGTTTCGGTTTCTGCAGATTCTGCGCGTTCCGAGCTTCTCCCTGCTGCTGCTGGGGAGTCTTCCGAGCCGTTGAAGCTTTGTTGTTGTCTGCTTCTTTTTGCTTGGCCGATCGTTTGGCTTTCCTTCCTGCGACTGTAGTCCAAGCAGCAGTCGGGACCGGGGTTGCATTACTACTGTTGCTATCGGTCCCCAGTTGCATGGGATTTCTCAATCCTGGTGCTAATTTTGCCAGGGAGGGGAATTGGGCCGACGTTACTAAGTTTGTTCCAGCAGATTTAGTGTTACTATTGTAAGACTCATGCGGTTGCACATTCTGTTCCATCTCCTTCAGTTGTGGGTTTTTCTGTTGCATCCTTCTGATGTCTTGCCTCAATTCGTTAACCTCTTCTGCGAGTGCCTTAACCACTTGGACCACGTGCGACATGAGCTCAAGATCGCACCCTTGCGATGGTTCTTTGGCTGAGCTCGCTCTAGTCCTGATCGTCGTGCCTATAGGGGAGGGGGGGCTTGGGCATATTCGGTCCGCCCCCTTAGGTTCCCCTGATGTGTTTCCCTTAGGAGCTTTTTTGGGCTTGGGACTGGGCTGCGTTACTCGCGCGTTGCTTTCTAATTTGGCGCATTTGCTCTCCAATTCAAAGATCCGAGCTTTTAGTTGTAGGTTCTCCTGTTCCAGCGCAGCCTCACTGCTTGCTGAGCTGTTTCTTTTGGAGATTTCAGTAACACACGCTTTGGAGTTGCCAGCCGCCTCTCTGAGGAAACGTTTGTATGTTCCTTTCAGGTTACCGGAAGCTGAGGCCACTTTCTCTACAGTTTTCGCATTCTCCAGAATCATTGCAGCTAGATTGGCTGTCGGTAAGTGTCTGAGGTTAGCCGCTCTCTCCTCGTCTGTGGGGAGCCTTTTTGCTCCTTTAGATGGTGGTGGGGCTTCCATTTCCGGGTTGAGGAAATATGCTTCCTCCTCTTCTTCAACATCGCTGTTCGTCCTACCGTCTGACGTCGTTCTCCTTTTGGAGTTAGACTCCATTGTCGGGCTAGGGCGTGCGCGTTTCCTGGCGAGTAGACTCGTAGCTACCTTCTTCCCTCTGGGAGTTTGGTAGCTTCCATCCGATTCCGTGCCGTCTTCTGTTGAGGAGACGGTGGCGGAGATGCTCACCTTTTTACTGTTGCTTCCAGTCATATTCTCCGCAGCACAGGCCTGGATTGCCACCCGTGTGCTGTTGCTATTGCGGTTATCCGATGACGATGCAGAAGGGTCCCGCTCATTTAACCCCTCCGCACCGGGCCTGGGGGCTCCGATACCCCCTGTACCAGTAGTTTTCTGTTGTGTTTTTTTGTCTGCCATATTTGTTTTAATGTTCATCCCAGTTGCACTCTGTGCACAGGGCCTGGGGTCCGCTCTGTGTACAGTTTCCGGGCAGTTACTCGATAACGATGCATTAGGATCCTGGCCGGTCAATCCTTTTGCACCGGGCCTGGAAGCTCCGATACTTCCTGTGCCGGTATTTTTCTTTCTTCCATTCTTCTTTCTCATAATTTCCTTTTTATTTAGTTTGCTCAGCTTACGCTATTGAGCATGTTTTGCTCCAGAACGACCAAACGGAACGCATTTGATCGTCGCTATATGCATGTTCGCTCGCGGTAATATAAGGGGTTTAAGGTGACTTACCCTTGCGGTTTTTTTTTTTTTTTTTTTTCCCTCGCGAGTCTGCCTTGGCTAGATGTTGGGGCCAGGGATGTTCTCCAGGTTTTGATGGCGTAGGTATTCCCGGGTAACCTATCATTGTGTGACCTGCTTCAGCGATTCACTATTTCGCACTTCACAGGTATCACTGCACCACTAACCTCCTTGTCATTAATCTCGGAGCTCTCCTCAGAGGGGCAGGGGTGCCCAGGAGGGGTGATAATGTTCCTATATTTCTTTTCAGTTAGCATCTGCCAACTTCCTCCGAGGTGGAAGGGGGCGACAGTGCCTCTATGCACGGTACTTAACTGTGCTACGGGCCTCCGTTCCTAGTGAGCCGGGCCTGAGCGAGTGGCTGCGCGCGCCACATGTCGCCTCAAGAAGCGCATGCGTCTTGTGCTCGCGCAGCTCTGTCGAGAGGTGAAGGCGCATGCGCGGGTTGCGTGCGCATTCAGGTGTGACATTCACGTATCCACGGATTTATTCTCCTAGCGTCTAGTTCAGGGCACTTCCTATGGAGTGTGATTGCTTTATTCACAAGCCGCAGAATTATCTGACTCACTTGCCACTGTTTCTAATTGTCGCTCACTTACATTAGACTTAGTTCGGATTCTGGAGTTGAACGTATTCCCGGCTTATTTATCATTGAGCAAGCTTCTTCGGCAATTAACTATACCGCACTTCACAGGTATCACTTCACCATTGACAGCATTGTCTTAATCTCGGAGTTCGCCACGGAGGGGCAGGGGTGCCCGGATAGAGTGCCAATGACATTACATTCCCCATTTAGATTGCTATTACTGATTTCCTTCGAGATGGGTGGGCGACAGTGCCCCTATGCCCGGGGCTGACTGTGCCATAGGCCCCCGCTCATTATGAGCCGGGCCTGGGCGAACTGCTGCGCGAGCCGCACGTTTCCTCAAGGAGCGCATGCGTCTTGTGCTCGCGCAGCTTCGCCGGCCGTGCCGGCGCCTGCGCGGGTTGCGTGCGCCGGCAGATGTGACAGACATGTATCCACGACATTCATAGTCCCCGGGTCTAACTCGAGACATTTCCTTTAAAGCACACATACTTTATTCACGAGCCTCGGGATACACTATCGCACTTGTCACTCTTTCCTACTTGCCACTCACTCATACTAATTTTGCTTTCTTAACTTAACTACCTGGGTGGCCTGTAGTACAATTCTCTGTTTATTTATTTATTGTTTGTTTGGCAGGAAGCCTTAGCCGCATTTTCTTCCGGTTCATGATCTTCACGAGCGCCAAAGTCGCTCGTCTTGGCTCCCTACATAGGCAGGAACATATTTCCTTGTATGTACGTAATCAACCTGCTCCCTACAGACCGCCTGAGTCTTAAGCGGTATTTCGTCCCGGTTTGCTGTCGAAGGGGCACAGGTTATATGTTCACAGCTGTGTTGTGGATTTTCGTCCAATCCGTTCCTTGTATGGATGTGCACCGGGTGCATGTGAGTTTACGTACACTCCTGGTCTTTCCTCGGTTCCCATAGGTACGCAGGGAGTCTGCGCAGTGACGCAGGAGGCTGCGCCACATGCGCGGATGCGTGCGCATACATTGACCAGGAAAGAAGGTAAGTATGAGGTAAGAGATCAGGTACGCATGTGCGCGGTGCGCGCGCAGCCATTACGTTCCACTGCGCATGCGCGTAATGCAGTAGTCGGGCTGCGCAGCCGTGGAATCTTGCTGCCCTGATTGGGGCGGTGTTATGCCCAAAGCGCATGCTCAGCTTAGTATAACACGATCACCCGCGGATGCAACACCAACTCTCACACCTCACCGAAACTAATTACGTCACTTGTCACTTCACCAGGGATCTCACTTAAAGAAATTCGATGTAACCCTACACTGCCACAAACAAATTCTATCCTAAACACTGTTAAAGTCAGAGATCACAACACATATGCACTTACACATGAAGGAGCCTACTCCAGGCACACTCACGACACTTCTGCACTTGAGAAAATATTTGCACTGAAAAATATTTGCACTGACTAATGTGCTACCCTGATCATGAGAGATCGCGATTTTTACATTTTTGTGTTGACAGCGATTTTAACTCGCCGCCAATCTCCCCAGGTTGTTGTCCATTGATTGATATTGCTGCTGACACTTATTTACACTTGATGACAGGTAGAGCGCTCCCGTGCATCGAGTCTCCTTTTCTTCTCTTTTCCTTATCCCTCGTTTGTGACTGCCTGATCGTTTGCACCGTCTTGAGATTATGTGCACCGTCGCGAGATTGTGTCAAGACCTCAATAGTCATCTGTATTGTTTCTCTGCTCACGCATCTGATCGCGCAGGGAGTGCGCGCAGCTGGTAGCGTCTACTAGCATCTGTCACGCGTGCGCGTGTGCGCGCGCCGCTCCTTGGATTTGGGAGTCTGCGCGGAGTGCGCGCGCCGCTCCTTGTATTTGGGAGTCTGCGCGGGGTGCGCGCGCACCAGATCTACTTCTATGGCGAGGCTGAGGAGGCCCCCATCCTCCGTGTTGGATGGGTATTTCCTCGAGGGGCGCCCGCCTTAGCGAGGGCATCATGCATGCACAGGATGCGTATAACGCTTATTCCGCTAAGTAAATACACGGGGCACTTGCGTGGGCTTGGTTTGCATCGGATGATGATGCAGCCGCATGTTGTTCACACTCCGTTCAGAGTAATTATGCGCTTGCGCAGGGTGCGTGCGCACCACAGGATATCTTCTGTTGCGCATGCTCTTCTGTTACGCATGCCCATAGTGTATGTGCTCCTCCTGAGAAGAAGGGCGCCTGCGCAGGGTGCGTGCGTCGCGAAGGAGGATAGCGCGCCTGCGCAGGGAACGCACATCGCTTACTCAGCGAGGGGCGCATGCGTGTTGCCAGGATTGTATCTGTGCGCATGCGTCCACTGTACTCTGCGCTTGCGCAAGTTGCGCACGCACTTCTCCTTCCTTTAGCGCGCTTGCGCGAAACACCCTAGGAGGGGTGTCTTCTACTATTGCGCGTGCGCGTGGGCATGCGTATTTTCATCTTCCCGTTTGACAGTTGGCTGTCGATGCTCTAAAGATGGCCGTCCTAATCCGAGTTATATTCCCAAACGCCATATATCCGAGCACAGCGATTGCACCGTCTTAGGACCGACACACGTACCTTGCAGATTGGAGGCGCGCCATTTTCCACGACCATATGTCTGCAATATGGGGTGGTTTCGCGCCGGAGCCCCACACTGCATCAACTGTCACTGTAGCACCTGTCAGTTGTAGTTCGTCTATGCTTGGAGAAGATTATTGCCACATCCGAAGTAGATTGCGGTCACTGACACTTTTCACAGATGCCCGTCCTACTTGGCTGCAACTTCAGCCCGTCGACGCGTTTTATATGTCGCGACATACCATAATTCTGGCGGACAGAACACGGAGCGGATTCAAAACACGTCCATGCGTCACGACGCCATGATCCCGACCAACCCAAACCTAACCCAAACCTAACACAAACCTAACCCAAACCTAACCCAAACCTAACCCAAACCTAACCCAAACCTAACCCAAACCTAACCCAAACCTAACCCAAACCTAACCCAAACCTAACCCAAACCTAACCCAAACCTAACCCAAACCTAACCCAAACCTAACCCAAACCTAACCCAAACCTAACCCAAACCTAACCCAAACCTAACCCAAACCTAACCCAAACCTAACCCAAACCTAACCCAAACCTAACCCAAACCTAACCCAAACCTAACCCAAACCTAACCCAAACCTAACCCAAACCTAACCCAAACCTAACCCAAACCTAACCCAAACCTAACCCAAACCTAACCCAAACCTAACCCAAAACCTAACCCAAACCTAACCCAAACCTAACCCATTTTTTTTTTTTTTTTTTTTTTTTTTTTTAACGTGGGGGAAAATCTTCAAGAAGACACCCGCCAGTCTGAGGGGGGTTTGGCGGGTAGTGTCGGATTTCTACCGACTAAAAACCTCCACGATGGCCATCATCTTATCTATTGTTATTGTTGTTGTTGTAGTATTTCCGGGACCGTTTTTTCTCCGGTAATACTAGATATTTTACTTTATGTACCTTCCCGTTATTTCTAATATCTATCAGCACTTATCATTTCCTTCCTGTTGGTGATTCCGCGGCCATGGCAGAATCACCTGTTTTCCTATGCATGTCGGGGTCCCTCTCCCCTATTGCTATATTTAGGTCATGTTTCTACTTTTCGAGGCATCGAGAGGAGAGTCTTGGACCTCCCGGCTTGAGAGCACGGTTTGCAGGTATTCAGGTGGTGGTGTCAGGTCTCCCTCTTCGGGTTCTTACCCTCCTCTCGCGTCTCGCTCGCCTGTGCAATGTCCCTCTTTCCCGCCCTCTCTCTCCCTCTTCTTTGATTTTAATTATTTGGTCGCAGAAAGAGGAGGCGGCTGCCCTTTGATTATCGTTCCCAACTAGTGCATTAGTAATGGCTTCCGCAGTTACTGGTTGCTCTAGGATGGTTTCCAATGTCAATCTTTGGGGTCTAAACCGTGGGCAGTTCTCCACTGCGTGTTTTACGCTGTCTATAGTGGCGCCACACTCATGACATCCAGGATGAATTTCAGCCCCTATTTTGTGTAAGTATTCACCGAGGCATCCATGCCCGGATAATACTTGCGTTATCCTGAACGTCAGGGATGAGACGCCTTTCTCACCCCATGTGTCCCATACCTTTAGTATTTCCTTTATTCCTTTCTTATTTGCAGAGCCAGATGCTGCTATTTGTGTTCTTCTTTGCTCCCATGCCCCTTTTAGAGCCTGCCTTCTGAGATTGTTTACTTCTGTCCTCGGAATCTCGTAGCCAGAGGCGCGGAGGTTTCTTACATACTGGAATGTTGCTCTATCCGTATTGGCGATCATGTCATACGGTATTAAACCCGCAATTGTTATGGCAGCGTCATAAGATATTGTACGATATCCCCGGATAATTCTGATCGCCATACGCCTTTGCAACCTCCTCATGATCTTTTTCGCATGCTCCGTGATATATGTGGACCAGCATGGGGAGCCATAGAGCATCATTGAATTTATTATCCCTGCATATAGTCGCCTTACCCTGTCATTGGGCCCTCCAATATTTGGGAGTAGCCGGCCCAAGGACGCCGCAACACCTTCGACCTTCGGAATTAAGCGGTCGAAGTGCTTATCAAACGTTAGTCGTCCATCCAGAGTAAGGCCAAGGTACTTCAGCTCTTCTTTAACTTGAACTCTTTCATTTTGAATAGTGAGCCATGTCAGCGGAGGCTTTTTGGCTTTCGGAAGCCCGTGGATCCATAGGGCCTCAGTCTTATGTGCCGCAATTTTAAGATCCAACTTCCCTATTCTGGTCGCGATAGCTGCTACAGCAACCTCTGTTAGCCTTGCCGTCCGCGTCCATTGTCTACCCGTGGCAATGACTAGAGTGTCATCCGCATAGCAGAAGAGTTGTACCCCCGAAGGGAGCGGTGTTTCTAATACACTGTTAAATCCAAGGTTCCATAGTATGGGACCCAGAACTGATCCCTGTGGGACGCCCCGCGTTATTTGCCTGGAAAGGATGGAGCCCGAGCTTGTGTTGTACGTAATACTTCTATCCGAGAGGTAGCTCCGGATTATTTTCTTAATGTAGTGTGGAAGCCCATGCCTGTCAATGGCTATCAGAATTTTTTCCCAAGGAAGGGAGTTGAAGGCATTAACAATGTCCAAGGAGACAGCAAGGGCCAGGCCCCCCTGCTCTATTGCTGATCGCGTGTAGCCTAAGACATTATTAATCGCCTCGATGGTTGATCTTCCTTTTCTGAAGCCGAACTGTTGATCATCAAGGTCATGTCCAGATAGTGGGAGTTGAGAGTTGATCCTGTCCGCAATGATCCTCTCAAACAGCTTCCCTAATTCATCCAATAGACAGATTGGGCGGTATGACGACGGGCTGAATGGGTCTTTCCTTCCCGGTTTCTGTATTAACACGAGCTTTGCATTTCTCCATCTCTTGGGGAAGTACCCCGCTTGCAGGCATCTGTTCAGGTAATCTCGAACAAGAGGTCTTATTTCTGTGAGTGCTAGAGCTAGCGCTTTTCCTGGAACGCCGTCTGGGCCTGGAGCTGTTAGTTTCCTGGTCATCCTATTAATCGCCGAGGCCATCTCCATATCAGTAATCGGCGGAATAGGGGAGCCTGGACGTGTCCTGACATGGGTTGCGCACTCTTCGGTGCCCGGAAATAGCGCATTTAGGACTCCGGTAAGAGTGGCGGAGTCCAGGGATTCTGTCGCTGGCTGAGAATTCCTGTTTAGCTTCCCAAGGACAATCCTATATGGGCGTCCCCAGGGATCTTGGTCGAGCGTTTGGCATAATTCCTCCCATGCTTTGGTTTTGGCCTCTTTGATTTCACTTTGCAGCTTGACTACAGATTCCCGGTATTCTCGATAGAGTACTTCCTCTGTCTCAGGGTATCGGTGTCTTCTTCTCCTTGCCCTTTGGAAGCGGCGCCGCATCTTCGTGCAGTGTAATCGCATAGCCTCGATTTCCTGGGTCCACCAGTAGGTACCTTTTTTTGGGAACGGCTTTTGTTTGGGCATCGCAGTATTGCATATGTCCGTGAGTATTCGGACAATCTTTTCTGCTTCCTCTTCCAGGCTGCCCGTTGAAGGTAGAGTGGTTGACCATGCGGCTATGCAGGCAGTTGCGGTTAGGAGATCACTGTTAATTTTTTTAACCGCCCATTTCTTGCCCGGGGGAGAGTTCTTATCGTTTTTCCTTCTGCTGCAGGTCGTTCCCAAAGGGAGTCGAGAGGCGTGTGTTCCTGGACAGTGAAGGCGAATAGCGATGTATAGATGGTCGCTAAGCGTCTCTATTCTCTCCAAAACCTCCCAACTATCTACCTGTTGGGCAAGCCTGGGAGAGGCCCAAGAGAGGTCGACAATCGATTCACCTTGCCATCTTACGCAGGTGCTCCTGTTGCCCTTATTTAGTAGCCGGAGGTCGAGGCTAGCCGCCCATTCTGCAAGTGTGCTCCCCCTTGCATTCGTGGTTGTGGAGCCCCATGCGGAACCTTTGGCATTGAAATCTCCAAGTATCAGGACCTTTTCCCTGTTTACGTCGCGTGCCACCTCCTTATAGATCTCATCTAACATTTCCTCGAAGGAGGCGTGCGGCCAACTCGGAGGGGCGTACACGCCTGCGATCATAAGGTCGCCCCATGCTACAAGCACGAATCCTCTCCCTTGGGCAAGGGCCCGAAGGGGCGCGGTGTTAGTGTTGCTGCTCTTAATTATGGCTACAGAGCCTAATTGATTTCCAACCCAGTTCGGGTGTTTAGGTATTCTATATGGTTCTGAAACCACTGTTAGCCCATAACCACCCTCGGTCATAGTGTGCAACAGCAGGTCTTGAGCTCTTGCCGAGTGGTTCACATTGGCTTGAATTATCGTTACTGGGAAATGATCCATCAGGCTTGGGTGTCCGCTCTTTCCTTTTGGGTTCCTTCTTTTTCTATGCTCCCGGTTGGGCCAGGATTATCCCGACTTTCACCTTGTTTGTTTCGCTCATTCGGGGCAGGTGTGGTAGATACGGAACAGCGTGCTAGTGACCGGGTTCCCCTCCTTGCCCCTTGATTTGCCTGGGTTACTGCCATGGAGGTACACGCCCTGCTGCCTAGCCGGTGCTTCGCGTCCAACCTCCTGTCAGCGCAAAGAGAGCATCTTGGAGTGCCCGAGCATTCCTTGGCCTTATGTCCTGTTTCACCACACGTGAAACATTGTCCAGTTCTGTCTTTCTCGGACTTACACTGCTGCTTGACATGGCCTGCCTCCAGGCATCTAAAGCATTGCAGGGGGCGGGGGGGGAGAATTTCAACCTTAGCCGATATCCACCCAATCCTAATTCTCCCTGTAGCAGCTATCCTTTTTGCTGCTATGACTGGACATTGAGCCCAGACTGAGCCCATACCTGATGCCCAACGGCGGATTGCTCCTGTTTTGACGTCAGATACAGGGCAATTTCCCACTCCAGCAATGGCAGCTGTCACCTCCTGAGGAGTGATCGAGTCATCCAGACCGCTAATGGATATCTCAACTTTTTTCGTCGGTCGTGAGACTCTTATCTCCCCCTCATCCTTGAATACTTGACGTAGCCGTTCCGCTAGATTGTCCGCTTTTGCGGAGGTGTCCTTCCCCGGGATTTCTAGAATAAGGCCTCCTGTGATGGATCTCCGGACGCGAATATCTGCTATATCCATTTCCTGCAGATTTATCTTATTCTTGGCCGCCGCCATAGCTTCTGCGTAAGTTTTCTTGCTGCCCGGGGCGACGGTAATCGTGACCGCTGATCGCCTGGGGGGCCTGACTTGTTGTTTCGGTTTCTGCAAATTCTGCGCGTTCCGAGCTTCTCCCTGCTGCTGCGGGGGAGCCTTCTGAGCCGTTGAAGCTTTCTTGTTGTCTGCTTCTTTTTGCTTAGCCGATCGTTTGGCTTTCCTCCCTGCAACTGTAGTCCAAGCAGCAGTCGGGACCGAGGTTGCATTGCTGCTATTGCTAACGGCCCCCAGTTGCATGGGATTTCTCAAACCTGGTGCTAATTTTGCCAGGGAGGGGAATTGGGCCGACATTGCTAAGTTTGTTCCAGCAGACTTAATATTATTAGTGTGGGACTCATGCAGTTGCACATTCTGGTCCATCTCCCTCAATTGTGGGTTTTTCTGTTGCATCCTTCTGATATCTTGCCTCAATTCATTAACCTCCTCTGCGAGTGCCTTAACCACTTGTACCACGTGCGACATGAGCTCAAAATCGCACCCTTGCGATTGTTCTTTGGCTGAGCTCGCTCTAGTCCTGATCGTCGAGCCTATAGGGGAGGGGGGGCTTGGGCATATTCGGTCCGCCCCATTAGGTTCCCCTGATGAGTTTCCCTTTGGAGCTTTTTTGGGCTTGGGACTGGGCTGCGTTACTCGCGCGCTGCTTTCTAATTTGGCGCATTTGCTCTCCAATTCAAAGATCCGAGCTTTTAGTTGTAAATTCTCCTGTTCCAGCGCAGCCTCACTGCTTGCTGAGCTGTTTCTTTTGGAGATTTCAGTAACACACGCTTTGGAGTTGCCAGCCGCCTCTCTGAGGAATCGTTTGTATGTTCCTTTCAGGTTACCGGAAGCTGAGGCCACTTTCTCTACGGTTTTTGCATTCTCCAGAATCATTGCAGCTAGATTAGCTGTCGGCAAGTGTCTGAGGTTAACCGCTCTCTCCTCGTCTGTGGGGAGCCTTTTTGCCCCTTTAGATGGTGGTGGGGCTTCCACTTCCGGGTTGAGGAAATATGCTTCCTCCTCTTCTTCCACATCGCTGTTCGTCCTGCCGTCTGACGTCGTTCTCCTTTTGGAGTTGGACTCCATTGTCGGGCTAGGGCGTGCGCGTTTCCTGGCGAGTAGACTCGTAGCTACCTTCTTCCCTCTGGGAGTTTGGTAGCTTCCATCCGATTCCGTGCCGTCTTCTGTTGAGGAGACGGTGGCAGAGATGCTCACCTTTTTACTGTGGTTTCCAGTCATATTCTCCGCAGCACAGGCCTGGATTGCCACCCGTGTGCTGTTGCTATTGCGGTTATCCGATAACGATGCGGAAGGGTCCCGCTCATTTAACCCCTCCGCACCGGGCCTGGGGGCTCCGATACCCCCTGTACCAGTAATTTTCTGTTGTGTTTTTTTGTCTGCCATATTTGTTTTAATGTTCATCCCAGTTGCACTCTGTGCACAGGGCCTGGGGTCCGCTCTGTGTACAGTTTCCGGGCAGTTACTCGATGACGATGCACTAGGATCCTGGCCGGTCAATCCTTTTGCACCGGGCCTGGAAGCTCCGATACTTCCTGTGCCGGTATTTTTCTTTCTTCCATTCTTCTTTCTCATATTTCCCTTTTATTTAACTAGCTCAGCATACGCTATTGAGCATATTTTGTTCCAAAACGACCAAACGGAAACGCGTTTGACCGTCGAGAGATGCTTGTTCACTCGCGGTAATATAAGGGGTTTAAGCTGACTTACCCTTGCAGTTCGCGCGAGTCTGCCTTGGCTAGATGATGGGGCCAGGGATGTTCTCCAGGTTTTGATGGCGTAGGTATTCCCGGGTAACCTATCATTGTGTGACCTGCTTCAGCGATTCCCTATTTCGCACTTCACAGGTATCACTGCACCACTAACATCCTTGTCATTAATCTCGAAGCTCGGAGCTCTCCGCGGAGGGGCAGGAGTGCCCAGGAGGGGTGATAATGTCCTTATATTTCCTTGCAGTTAGCGTTTGCCAACTTCCTCCGAGGTGGTAGGGGGCGACAGTGACTCTATGCACGGTACTTAACTGTGCTACGGGCCTCCGTTCCTAGTGAGCCGGGCCTGAGCGAGTGGCTGCGCGCGCCGCATGTCGCCTCAAGGAGCGCATGCGTCTTGTGCTCGCGCAGCTCTGTCGAGGGTGAAGGCGCATGCGCGGGTTGCGTGCGCATGCAGATGTGACATTCACGTATCCACGAAGTTATTCACCTAGCGTCTAGTTCAGGACACTTCCTATGGAGCGTGATCGCTTTATTCACAAGCCGCGGGATTATCTGTCTCACTTGTCACTGTTTCTAATTGCCGTTCACTTACAATAGACTTAGTTCAGATTCCGAAGTTGTAAGTATTCCCGACTTACTTAACATTGAATAAGCTTCTTCGGCAATTCACTATACCGCACTTCACAGGTATCACTTCACCATTGACAGCATTGCCTTAATCTCGGAGTTCGTCACGGAGGGGCAGGGGTGCCCGGATGGAGAGACGATACCATTACACTTCCAATTTAGATTGCTTTTACTAACTTCCTTCGAGACGGGTGGGGCGACAGTGCCCCTATGCACGGAGCTAACTGTGCCACAGGCCCCCGCTCATTATGAGCCGGGCCTGGGCGAATTGCTGCGCGAGTCGCACGTATCCTCGAGGAGCGCATGCGTCTTGTGCTCGCGCAGCATCGCCGGACGTGCCGGCGCCTGCGCAGGTTGCGCGCGCAGGCAGATGTGACAGACACGTATCCACGAAGTTCATAGTCCCCAGGTCTAGTCGAGACACTTCCTTTAAAGCACATATACTTTATTTACGAGCCACGGGATACTCTATCGCACTTGTCACTCTTTCCTAATTGCCACTCACTCACAATATTTTTTGCTTTCTTAACTATCTGGGTGGCCTGTCGTACGATTCCCTATTTATTTATTTATTGCTTGGCAGGAACCTCAGCCGCATTTTCTTCCGGTTCATGGTCTCACGAACGCTAATGTCGCTCGTCTTGGTCCCCTACGTAGGCAGGAACATATTTCCTTGTATGTATACTGCTGGTGTCTCCGTGACAATCAAATTGCTCCATACAGGCCGCCTGAGTCTTAAGCGGTATTTTGTCCTGGTTTGCTGTCGAAGGGGGCACAGGTTATATGCTCACAGCTGTGTTGTGGATTTTCGTCCAATCCGTTCCTTGTATGAATGTGCACCGGGTGCATGTGAGTTTACATACACTCCTGGTCTTTCTTCGGTTCCCATAGATACGCAGGGAGTCTGCGCAGTAACGCGGTAGGCTGCGTCGCATGCGCGGATGCGTGCGCATACATTGACCAGGAAAGAAGGTAAGTATGAGGTAAGAGATCAGGTACGCATGTGCGCGGTGCGCGCGCAGATATTTCCTTCCACAGCGCATGCGCATAATGAAGTAGTCGGGCTGCGCAGCCGTGGAAATCTTGCTGCTCTGATTGGGGCGGTGTTATGCCCAAAGCGCATGCTCAGCTTAGTATAACACGATCACCCGCGGATGCAACACCAACTCTCACACCTCACCGTAACTAATTGCGTCACCTGACACTTCACCAAGGATCTCACTTAAAGAAATTCGAAGTAACCCTACACTGCCACAAACAAATTCTATCCTAAACACTGTTGAAGTTAGAGATCACAACACATATGCACTTACATTTGCACTTACACTTGAAGGAGCCTACTCCAGGCACACTCACGACACTTCTGCACTTGAGAGAAGATTTGCACTGACTAATGTGCTACCCTGATAATGAGGGCTTGTGATTTTTAACATTTTTTGTGGTGCCAGCAACTTTAATTCGCCGCCGATCTCCCTAGGTTGTTGTCCATTGACATTGCTCCTGACAATTAATTACCCTTGATGACAGGCAGGGCGCTCCCGTGCATCGAGTCTCCTTTTCTTCTCTTTTCCTTATCCCTCGTTTGTGACTGCCTGATCGTTTGCACCGTCTTAGATTGTGTGCACCGTCGCGAGATTGTGTCAAGACCCCAATAGTCATCTGTATTGTTTCTCTGCTCACGC
>JAWNGG020000520.1:0-74282 GCA_036937485.2 Tetragonisca angustula | reverse complement strand
GCAAGCTCCAAATCCGCATATTACAGTATATTATATTTGTATACACAAACTAATCACGTTTGTGACTTTATTACACTTAATTACACCTCAATGACCCATTGCGTCGGAATTTATTAGGGAACAGTCGCATTTTATCGCGATCTAACACGAATAACCGTTAGTGACATCAAATCTGAATGGATTTGACATCACTCTACCCGCAATAATATTAGAAAAAATGACACAGGACTAACAGGTACGATGCATTACGATATATTTCGAAGTATTACACGGTTACAAACGGTTCTGCTGCATTCGATACACTGCAAGCACCAATTCCGCATATTACAGTATATTATATTTGTATACACAAACTAATCACGTTTGTGACTTTATTACACTTAATTACACCTCAATGACCCATTGCGTCGGAATTTATTAGGGAACAGTCGCATTTTATCGCGATCTAACACGAATAACCGTTAGTGACATCAAATCTGAATGGATTTGACATCACTCTACCCGCAATAATATTAGAAAAAATGACACAGGACTAACAGGTACGATGCATTACGATATATTTCGAAGTATTACACGGTTACAAACGGTTCTGCTGCATTCGATACACTGCAAGCACCAATTCCGCATATTACAGTATATTATATTTGTATACACAAACTAATCACGTTTGTGACTTTATTACACTTAATTACACCTCAATGACCCATTGCGTCGGAATTTATTAGGGAACAGTCGCATTTTATCGCGATCTAACACGAATAACCGTTAGTGACATCAAATCTGAATGGATTTGACATCACTCTACCCGCAATAATATTAGAAAAAATGACACAGGACTAACAGGTACGATGCATTACGATATATTTCGAAGTATTACACGGTTACAAACGGTTCTGCTGCATTCGATACACTGCAAGCACCAATTCCGCATATTACAGTATATTATATTTGTATACACAAACTAATCACGTTTGTGACTTTATTACACTTAATTACACCTCAATGACCCATTGCGTCGGAATTTATTAGGGAACAGTCGCATTTTATCGCGATCTAACACGAATAACCGTTAGTGACATCAAATCTGAATGGATTTGACATCACTCTACCCGCAATAATATTAGAAAAAATGACACAGGACTAACAGGTACGATGCATTACGATATATTTCGAAGTATTACACGGTTACAAACGGTTCTGCTGCATTCGATACACTGCAAGCACCAATTCCGCATATTACAGTATATTATATTTGTATACACAAACTAATCACGTTTGTGACTTTATTACACTTAATTACACCTCAATGACCCATTGCGTCGGAATTTATTAGGGAACAGTCGCATTTTATCGCGATCTAACACGAATAACCGTTAGTGACATCAAATCTGAATGGATTTGACATCACTCTACCCGCAATAATATTAGAAAAAATGACACAGGACTAACAGGTACGATGCATTACGATATATTTCGAAGTATTACACGGTTACAAACGGTTCTGCTGCATTCGATACACTGCAAGCACCAATTCCGCATATTACAGTATATTATATTTGTATACACAAACTAATCACGTTTGTGACTTTATTACACTTAATTACACCTCAATGACCCATTGCGTCGGAATTTATTAGGGAACAGTCGCATTTTATCGCGATCTAACACGAATAACCGTTAGTGACATCAAATCTGAATGGATTTGACATCACTCTACCCGCAATAATATTAGAAAAAATGACACAGGACTAACAGGTACGATGCATTACGATATATTTCGAAGTATTACACGGTTACAAACGGTTCTGCTGCATTCGATACACTGCAAGCACCAATTCCGCATATTACAGTATATTATATTTGTATACACAAACTAATCACGTTTGTGACTTTATTACACTTAATTACACCTCAATGACCCATTGCGTCGGAATTTATTAGGGAACAGTCGCATTTTATCGCGATCTAACACGAATAACCGTTAGTGACATCAAATCTGAATGGATTTGACATCACTCTACCCGCAATAATATTAGAAAAAATGACACAGGACTAACAGGTACGATGCATTACGATATATTTCGAAGTATTACACGGTTACAAACGGTTCTGCTGCATTCGATACACTGCAAGCACCAATTCCGCATATTACAGTATATTATATTTGTATACACAAACTAATCACGTTTGTGACTTTATTACACTTAATTACACCTCAATGACCCATTGCGTCGGAATTTATTAGGGAACAGTCGCATTTTATCGCGATCTAACACGAATAACCGTTAGTGACATCAAATCTGAATGGATTTGACATCACTCTACCCGCAATAATATTAGAAAAAATGACACAGGACTAACAGGTACGATGCATTACGATATATTTCGAAGTATTACACGGTTACAAACGGTTCTGCTGCATTCGATACACTGCAAGCACCAATTCCGCATATTACAGTATATTATATTTGTATACACAAACTAATCACGTTTGTGACTTTATTACACTTAATTACACCTCAATGACCCATTGCGTCGGAATTTATTAGGGAACAGTCGCATTTTATCGCGATCTAACACGAATAACCGTTAGTGACATCAAATCTGAATGGATTTGACATCACTCTACCCGCAATAATATTAGAAAAAATGACACAGGACTAACAGGTACGATGCATTACGATATATTTCGAAGTATTACACGGTTACAAACGGTTCTGCTGCATTCGATACACTGCAAGCACCAATTCCGCATATTACAGTATATTATATTTGTATACACAAACTAATCACGTTTGTGACTTTATTACACTTAATTACACCTCAATGACCCATTGCGTCGGAATTTATTAGGGAACAGTCGCATTTTATCGCGATCTAACACGAATAACCGTTAGTGACATCAAATCTGAATGGATTTGACATCACTCTACCCGCAATAATATTAGAAAAAATGACACAGGACTAACAGGTACGATGCATTACGATATATTTCGAAGTATTACACGGTTACAAACGGTTCTGCTGCATTCGATACACTGCAAGCACCAATTCCGCATATTACAGTATATTATATTTGTATACACAAACTAATCACGTTTGTGACTTTATTACACTTAATTACACCTCAATGACCCATTGCGTCGGAATTTATTAGGGAACAGTCGCATTTTATCGCGATCTAACACGAATAACCGTTAGTGACATCAAATCTGAATGGATTTGACATCACTCTACCCGCAATAATATTAGAAAAAATGACACAGGACTAACAGGTACGATGCATTACGATATATTTCGAAGTATTACACGGTTACAAACGGTTCTGCTGCATTCGATACACTGCAAGCACCAATTCCGCATATTACAGTATATTATATTTGTATACACAAACTAATCACGTTTGTGACTTTATTACACTTAATTACACCTCAATGACCCATTGCGTCGGAATTTATTAGGGAACAGTCGCATTTTATCGCGATCTAACACGAATAACCGTTAGTGACATCAAATCTGAATGGATTTGACATCACTCTACCCGCAATAATATTAGAAAAAATGACACAGGACTAACAGGTACGATGCATTACGATATATTTCGAAGTATTACACGGTTACAAACGGTTCTGCTGCATTCGATACACTGCAAGCACCAATTCCGCATATTACAGTATATTATATTTGTATACACAAACTAATCACGTTTGTGACTTTATTACACTTAATTACACCTCAATGACCCATTGCGTCGGAATTTATTAGGGAACAGTCGCATTTTATCGCGATCTAACACGAATAACCGTTAGTGACATCAAATCTGAATGGATTTGACATCACTCTACCCGCAATAATATTAGAAAAAATGACACAGGACTAACAGGTACGATGCATTACGATATATTTCGAAGTATTACACGGTTACAAACGGTTCTGCTGCATTCGATACACTGCAAGCACCAATTCCGCATATTACAGTATATTATATTTGTATACACAAACTAATCACGTTTGTGACTTTATTACACTTAATTACACCTCAATGACCCATTGCGTCGGAATTTATTAGGGAACAGTCGCATTTTATCGCGATCTAACACGAATAACCGTTAGTGACATCAAATCTGAATGGATTTGACATCACTCTACCCGCAATAATATTAGAAAAAATGACACAGGACTAACAGGTACGATGCATTACGATATATTTCGAAGTATTACACGGTTACAAACGGTTCTGCTGCATTCGATACACTGCAAGCACCAATTCCGCATATTACAGTATATTATATTTGTATACACAAACTAATCACGTTTGTGACTTTATTACACTTAATTACACCTCAATGACCCATTGCGTCGGAATTTATTAGGGAACAGTCGCATTTTATCGCGATCTAACACGAATAACCGTTAGTGACATCAAATCTGAATGGATTTGACATCACTCTACCCGCAATAATATTAGAAAAAATGACACAGGACTAACAGGTACGATGCATTACGATATATTTCGAAGTATTACACGGTTACAAACGGTTCTGCTGCATTCGATACACTGCAAGCACCAATTCCGCATATTACAGTATATTATATTTGTATACACAAACTAATCACGTTTGTGACTTTATTACACTTAATTACACCTCAATGACCCATTGCGTCGGAATTTATTAGGGAACAGTCGCATTTTATCGCGATCTAACACGAATAACCGTTAGTGACATCAAATCTGAATGGATTTGACATCACTCTACCCGCAATAATATTAGAAAAAATGACACAGGACTAACAGGTACGATGCATTACGATATATTTCGAAGTATTACACGGTTACAAACGGTTCTGCTGCATTCGATACACTGCAAGCACCAATTCCGCATATTACAGTATATTATATTTGTATACACAAACTAATCACGTTTGTGACTTTATTACACTTAATTACACCTCAATGACCCATTGCGTCGGAATTTATTAGGGAACAGTCGCATTTTATCGCGATCTAACACGAATAACCGTTAGTGACATCAAATCTGAATGGATTTGACATCACTCTACCCGCAATAATATTAGAAAAAATGACACAGGACTAACAGGTACGATGCATTACGATATATTTCGAAGTATTACACGGTTACAAACGGTTCTGCTGCATTCGATACACTGCAAGCACCAATTCCGCATATTACAGTATATTATATTTGTATACACAAACTAATCACGTTTGTGACTTTATTACACTTAATTACACCTCAATGACCCATTGCGTCGGAATTTATTAGGGAACAGTCGCATTTTATCGCGATCTAACACGAATAACCGTTAGTGACATCAAATCTGAATGGATTTGACATCACTCTACCCGCAATAATATTAGAAAAAATGACACAGGACTAACAGGTACGATGCATTACGATATATTTCGAAGTATTACACGGTTACAAACGGTTCTGCTGCATTCGATACACTGCAAGCACCAATTCCGCATATTACAGTATATTATATTTGTATACACAAACTAATCACGTTTGTGACTTTATTACACTTAATTACACCTCAATGACCCATTGCGTCGGAATTTATTAGGGAACAGTCGCATTTTATCGCGATCTAACACGAATAACCGTTAGTGACATCAAATCTGAATGGATTTGACATCACTCTACCCGCAATAATATTAGAAAAAATGACACAGGACTAACAGGTACGATGCATTACGATATATTTCGAAGTATTACACGGTTACAAACGGTTCTGCTGCATTCGATACACTGCAAGCACCAATTCCGCATATTACAGTATATTATATTTGTATACACAAACTAATCACGTTTGTGACTTTATTACACTTAATTACACCTCAATGACCCATTGCGTCGGAATTTATTAGGGAACAGTCGCATTTTATCGCGATCTAACACGAATAACCGTTAGTGACATCAAATCTGAATGGATTTGACATCACTCTACCCGCAATAATATTAGAAAAAATGACACAGGACTAACAGGTACGATGCATTACGATATATTTCGAAGTATTACACGGTTACAAACGGTTCTGCTGCATTCGATACACTGCAAGCACCAATTCCGCATATTACAGTATATTATATTTGTATACACAAACTAATCACGTTTGTGACTTTATTACACTTAATTACACCTCAATGACCCATTGCGTCGGAATTTATTAGGGAACAGTCGCATTTTATCGCGATCTAACACGAATAACCGTTAGTGACATCAAATCTGAATGGATTTGACATCACTCTACCCGCAATAATATTAGAAAAAATGACACAGGACTAACAGGTACGATGCATTACGATATATTTCGAAGTATTACACGGTTACAAACGGTTCTGCTGCATTCGATACACTGCAAGCACCAATTCCGCATATTACAGTATATTATATTTGTATACACAAACTAATCACGTTTGTGACTTTATTACACTTAATTACACCTCAATGACCCATTGCGTCGGAATTTATTAGGGAACAGTCGCATTTTATCGCGATCTAACACGAATAACCGTTAGTGACATCAAATCTGAATGGATTTGACATCACTCTACCCGCAATAATATTAGAAAAAATGACACAGGACTAACAGGTACGATGCATTACGATATATTTCGAAGTATTACACGGTTACAAACGGTTCTGCTGCATTCGATACACTGCAAGCACCAATTCCGCATATTACAGTATATTATATTTGTATACACAAACTAATCACGTTTGTGACTTTATTACACTTAATTACACCTCAATGACCCATTGCGTCGGAATTTATTAGGGAACAGTCGCATTTTATCGCGATCTAACACGAATAACCGTTAGTGACATCAAATCTGAATGGATTTGACATCACTCTACCCGCAATAATATTAGAAAAAATGACACAGGACTAACAGGTACGATGCATTACGATATATTTCGAAGTATTACACGGTTACAAACGGTTCTGCTGCATTCGATACACTGCAAGCACCAATTCCGCATATTACAGTATATTATATTTGTATACACAAACTAATCACGTTTGTGACTTTATTACACTTAATTACACCTCAATGACCCATTGCGTCGGAATTTATTAGGGAACAGTCGCATTTTATCGCGATCTAACACGAATAACCGTTAGTGACATCAAATCTGAATGGATTTGACATCACTCTACCCGCAATAATATTAGAAAAAATGACACAGGACTAACAGGTACGATGCATTACGATATATTTCGAAGTATTACACGGTTACAAACGGTTCTGCTGCATTCGATACACTGCAAGCACCAATTCCGCATATTACAGTATATTATATTTGTATACACAAACTAATCACGTTTGTGACTTTATTACACTTAATTACACCTCAATGACCCATTGCGTCGGAATTTATTAGGGAACAGTCGCATTTTATCGCGATCTAACACGAATAACCGTTAGTGACATCAAATCTGAATGGATTTGACATCACTCTACCCGCAATAATATTAGAAAAAATGACACAGGACTAACAGGTACGATGCATTACGATATATTTCGAAGTATTACACGGTTACAAACGGTTCTGCTGCATTCGATACACTGCAAGCACCAATTCCGCATATTACAGTATATTATATTTGTATACACAAACTAATCACGTTTGTGACTTTATTACACTTAATTACACCTCAATGACCCATTGCGTCGGAATTTATTAGGGAACAGTCGCATTTTATCGCGATCTAACACGAATAACCGTTAGTGACATCAAATCTGAATGGATTTGACATCACTCTACCCGCAATAATATTAGAAAAAATGACACAGGACTAACAGGTACGATGCATTACGATATATTTCGAAGTATTACACGGTTACAAACGGTTCTGCTGCATTCGATACACTGCAAGCACCAATTCCGCATATTACAGTATATTATATTTGTATACACAAACTAATCACGTTTGTGACTTTATTACACTTAATTACACCTCAATGACCCATTGCGTCGGAATTTATTAGGGAACAGTCGCATTTTATCGCGATCTAACACGAATAACCGTTAGTGACATCAAATCTGAATGGATTTGACATCACTCTACCCGCAATAATATTAGAAAAAATGACACAGGACTAACAGGTACGATGCATTACGATATATTTCGAAGTATTACACGGTTACAAACGGTTCTGCTGCATTCGATACACTGCAAGCACCAATTCCGCATATTACAGTATATTATATTTGTATACACAAACTAATCACGTTTGTGACTTTATTACACTTAATTACACCTCAATGACCCATTGCGTCGGAATTTATTAGGGAACAGTCGCATTTTATCGCGATCTAACACGAATAACCGTTAGTGACATCAAATCTGAATGGATTTGACATCACTCTACCCGCAATAATATTAGAAAAAATGACACAGGACTAACAGGTACGATGCATTACGATATATTTCGAAGTATTACACGGTTACAAACGGTTCTGCTGCATTCGATACACTGCAAGCACCAATTCCGCATATTACAGTATATTATATTTGTATACACAAACTAATCACGTTTGTGACTTTATTACACTTAATTACACCTCAATGACCCATTGCGTCGGAATTTATTAGGGAACAGTCGCATTTTATCGCGATCTAACACGAATAACCGTTAGTGACATCAAATCTGAATGGATTTGACATCACTCTACCCGCAATAATATTAGAAAAAATGACACAGGACTAACAGGTACGATGCATTACGATATATTTCGAAGTATTACACGGTTACAAACGGTTCTGCTGCATTCGATACACTGCAAGCACCAATTCCGCATATTACAGTATATTATATTTGTATACACAAACTAATCACGTTTGTGACTTTATTACACTTAATTACACCTCAATGACCCATTGCGTCGGAATTTATTAGGGAACAGTCGCATTTTATCGCGATCTAACACGAATAACCGTTAGTGACATCAAATCTGAATGGATTTGACATCACTCTACCCGCAATAATATTAGAAAAAATGACAC
The DNA here is from genome assembly GCA_036937485.2 of Tetragonisca angustula. Classification (NCBI taxonomy): domain Eukaryota; kingdom Metazoa; phylum Arthropoda; class Insecta; order Hymenoptera; family Apidae; genus Tetragonisca; species Tetragonisca angustula. The sequence continues at coordinate 65,242 of JAWNGG020000520.1, read as the reverse complement.
AGGACTAACAGGTACGATGCATTACGATATATTTCGAAGTATTACACGGTTACAAACGGTTCTGCTGCATTCGATACACTGCAAGCACCAATTCCGCATATTACAGTATATTATATTTGTATACACAAACTAATCACGTTTGTGACTTTATTACACTTAATTACACCTCAATGACCCATTGCGTCGGAATTTATTAGGGAACAGTCGCATTTTATCGCGATCTAACACGAATAACCGTTAGTGACATCAAATCTGAATGGATTTGACATCACTCTACCCGCAATAATATTAGAAAAAATGACACAGGACTAACAGGTACGATGCATTACGATATATTTCGAAGTATTACACGGTTACAAACGGTTCTGCTGCATTCGATACACTGCAAGCACCAATTCCGCATATTACAGTATATTATATTTGTATACACAAACTAATCACGTTTGTGACTTTATTACACTTAATTACACCTCAATGACCCATTGCGTCGGAATTTATTAGGGAACAGTCGCATTTTATCGCGATCTAACACGAATAACCGTTAGTGACATCAAATCTGAATGGATTTGACATCACTCTACCCGCAATAATATTAGAAAAAATGACACAGGACTAACAGGTACGATGCATTACGATATATTTCGAAGTATTACACGGTTACAAACGGTTCTGCTGCATTCGATACACTGCAAGCACCAATTCCGCATATTACAGTATATTATATTTGTATACACAAACTAATCACGTTTGTGACTTTATTACACTTAATTACACCTCAATGACCCATTGCGTCGGAATTTATTAGGGAACAGTCGCATTTTATCGCGATCTAACACGAATAACCGTTAGTGACATCAAATCTGAATGGATTTGACATCACTCTACCCGCAATAATATTAGAAAAAATGACACAGGACTAACAGGTACGATGCATTACGATATATTTCGAAGTATTACACGGTTACAAACGGTTCTGCTGCATTCGATACACTGCAAGCACCAATTCCGCATATTACAGTATATTATATTTGTATACACAAACTAATCACGTTTGTGACTTTATTACACTTAATTACACCTCAATGACCCATTGCGTCGGAATTTATTAGGGAACAGTCGCATTTTATCGCGATCTAACACGAATAACCGTTAGTGACATCAAATCTGAATGGATTTGACATCACTCTACCCGCAATAATATTAGAAAAAATGACACAGGACTAACAGGTACGATGCATTACGATATATTTCGAAGTATTACACGGTTACAAACGGTTCTGCTGCATTCGATACACTGCAAGCACCAATTCCGCATATTACAGTATATTATATTTGTATACACAAACTAATCACGTTTGTGACTTTATTACACTTAATTACACCTCAATGACCCATTGCGTCGGAATTTATTAGGGAACAGTCGCATTTTATCGCGATCTAACACGAATAACCGTTAGTGACATCAAATCTGAATGGATTTGACATCACTCTACCCGCAATAATATTAGAAAAAATGACACAGGACTAACAGGTACGATGCATTACGATATATTTCGAAGTATTACACGGTTACAAACGGTTCTGCTGCATTCGATACACTGCAAGCACCAATTCCGCATATTACAGTATATTATATTTGTATACACAAACTAATCACGTTTGTGACTTTATTACACTTAATTACACCTCAATGACCCATTGCGTCGGAATTTATTAGGGAACAGTCGCATTTTATCGCGATCTAACACGAATAACCGTTAGTGACATCAAATCTGAATGGATTTGACATCACTCTACCCGCAATAATATTAGAAAAAATGACACAGGACTAACAGGTACGATGCATTACGATATATTTCGAAGTATTACACGGTTACAAACGGTTCTGCTGCATTCGATACACTGCAAGCACCAATTCCGCATATTACAGTATATTATATTTGTATACACAAACTAATCACGTTTGTGACTTTATTACACTTAATTACACCTCAATGACCCATTGCGTCGGAATTTATTAGGGAACAGTCGCATTTTATCGCGATCTAACACGAATAACCGTTAGTGACATCAAATCTGAATGGATTTGACATCACTCTACCCGCAATAATATTAGAAAAAATGACACAGGACTAACAGGTACGATGCATTACGATATATTTCGAAGTATTACACGGTTACAAACGGTTCTGCTGCATTCGATACACTGCAAGCACCAATTCCGCATATTACAGTATATTATATTTGTATACACAAACTAATCACGTTTGTGACTTTATTACACTTAATTACACCTCAATGACCCATTGCGTCGGAATTTATTAGGGAACAGTCGCATTTTATCGCGATCTAACACGAATAACCGTTAGTGACATCAAATCTGAATGGATTTGACATCACTCTACCCGCAATAATATTAGAAAAAATGACACAGGACTAACAGGTACGATGCATTACGATATATTTCGAAGTATTACACGGTTACAAACGGTTCTGCTGCATTCGATACACTGCAAGCACCAATTCCGCATATTACAGTATATTATATTTGTATACACAAACTAATCACGTTTGTGACTTTATTACACTTAATTACACCTCAATGACCCATTGCGTCGGAATTTATTAGGGAACAGTCGCATTTTATCGCGATCTAACACGAATAACCGTTAGTGACATCAAATCTGAATGGATTTGACATCACTCTACCCGCAATAATATTAGAAAAAATGACACAGGACTAACAGGTACGATGCATTACGATATATTTCGAAGTATTACACGGTTACAAACGGTTCTGCTGCATTCGATACACTGCAAGCACCAATTCCGCATATTACAGTATATTATATTTGTATACACAAACTAATCACGTTTGTGACTTTATTACACTTAATTACACCTCAATGACCCATTGCGTCGGAATTTATTAGGGAACAGTCGCATTTTATCGCGATCTAACACGAATAACCGTTAGTGACATCAAATCTGAATGGATTTGACATCACTCTACCCGCAATAATATTAGAAAAAATGACACAGGACTAACAGGTACGATGCATTACGATATATTTCGAAGTATTACACGGTTACAAACGGTTCTGCTGCATTCGATACACTGCAAGCACCAATTCCGCATATTACAGTATATTATATTTGTATACACAAACTAATCACGTTTGTGACTTTATTACACTTAATTACACCTCAATGACCCATTGCGTCGGAATTTATTAGGGAACAGTCGCATTTTATCGCGATCTAACACGAATAACCGTTAGTGACATCAAATCTGAATGGATTTGACATCACTCTACCCGCAATAATATTAGAAAAAATGACACAGGACTAACAGGTACGATGCATTACGATATATTTCGAAGTATTACACGGTTACAAACGGTTCTGCTGCATTCGATACACTGCAAGCACCAATTCCGCATATTACAGTATATTATATTTGTATACACAAACTAATCACGTTTGTGACTTTATTACACTTAATTACACCTCAATGACCCATTGCGTCGGAATTTATTAGGGAACAGTCGCATTTTATCGCGATCTAACACGAATAACCGTTAGTGACATCAAATCTGAATGGATTTGACATCACTCTACCCGCAATAATATTAGAAAAAATGACACAGGACTAACAGGTACGATGCATTACGATATATTTCGAAGTATTACACGGTTACAAACGGTTCTGCTGCATTCGATACACTGCAAGCACCAATTCCGCATATTACAGTATATTATATTTGTATACACAAACTAATCACGTTTGTGACTTTATTACACTTAATTACACCTCAATGACCCATTGCGTCGGAATTTATTAGGGAACAGTCGCATTTTATCGCGATCTAACACGAATAACCGTTAGTGACATCAAATCTGAATGGATTTGACATCACTCTACCCGCAATAATATTAGAAAAAATGACACAGGACTAACAGGTACGATGCATTACGATATATTTCGAAGTATTACACGGTTACAAACGGTTCTGCTGCATTCGATACACTGCAAGCACCAATTCCGCATATTACAGTATATTATATTTGTATACACAAACTAATCACGTTTGTGACTTTATTACACTTAATTACACCTCAATGACCCATTGCGTCGGAATTTATTAGGGAACAGTCGCATTTTATCGCGATCTAACACGAATAACCGTTAGTGACATCAAATCTGAATGGATTTGACATCACTCTACCCGCAATAATATTAGAAAAAATGACACAGGACTAACAGGTACGATGCATTACGATATATTTCGAAGTATTACACGGTTACAAACGGTTCTGCTGCATTCGATACACTGCAAGCACCAATTCCGCATATTACAGTATATTATATTTGTATACACAAACTAATCACGTTTGTGACTTTATTACACTTAATTACACCTCAATGACCCATTGCGTCGGAATTTATTAGGGAACAGTCGCATTTTATCGCGATCTAACACGAATAACCGTTAGTGACATCAAATCTGAATGGATTTGACATCACTCTACCCGCAATAATATTAGAAAAAATGACACAGGACTAACAGGTACGATGCATTACGATATATTTCGAAGTATTACACGGTTACAAACGGTTCTGCTGCATTCGATACACTGCAAGCACCAATTCCGCATATTACAGTATATTATATTTGTATACACAAACTAATCACGTTTGTGACTTTATTACACTTAATTACACCTCAATGACCCATTGCGTCGGAATTTATTAGGGAACAGTCGCATTTTATCGCGATCTAACACGAATAACCGTTAGTGACATCAAATCTGAATGGATTTGACATCACTCTACCCGCAATAATATTAGAAAAAATGACACAGGACTAACAGGTACGATGCATTACGATATATTTCGAAGTATTACACGGTTACAAACGGTTCTGCTGCATTCGATACACTGCAAGCACCAATTCCGCATATTACAGTATATTATATTTGTATACACAAACTAATCACGTTTGTGACTTTATTACACTTAATTACACCTCAATGACCCATTGCGTCGGAATTTATTAGGGAACAGTCGCATTTTATCGCGATCTAACACGAATAACCGTTAGTGACATCAAATCTGAATGGATTTGACATCACTCTACCCGCAATAATATTAGAAAAAATGACACAGGACTAACAGGTACGATGCATTACGATATATTTCGAAGTATTACACGGTTACAAACGGTTCTGCTGCATTCGATACACTGCAAGCACCAATTCCGCATATTACAGTATATTATATTTGTATACACAAACTAATCACGTTTGTGACTTTATTACACTTAATTACACCTCAATGACCCATTGCGTCGGAATTTATTAGGGAACAGTCGCATTTTATCGCGATCTAACACGAATAACCGTTAGTGACATCAAATCTGAATGGATTTGACATCACTCTACCCGCAATAATATTAGAAAAAATGACACAGGACTAACAGGTACGATGCATTACGATATATTTCGAAGTATTACACGGTTACAAACGGTTCTGCTGCATTCGATACACTGCAAGCACCAATTCCGCATATTACAGTATATTATATTTGTATACACAAACTAATCACGTTTGTGACTTTATTACACTTAATTACACCTCAATGACCCATTGCGTCGGAATTTATTAGGGAACAGTCGCATTTTATCGCGATCTAACACGAATAACCGTTAGTGACATCAAATCTGAATGGATTTGACATCACTCTACCCGCAATAATATTAGAAAAAATGACACAGGACTAACAGGTACGATGCATTACGATATATTTCGAAGTATTACACGGTTACAAACGGTTCTGCTGCATTCGATACACTGCAAGCACCAATTCCGCATATTACAGTATATTATATTTGTATACACAAACTAATCACGTTTGTGACTTTATTACACTTAATTACACCTCAATGACCCATTGCGTCGGAATTTATTAGGGAACAGTCGCATTTTATCGCGATCTAACACGAATAACCGTTAGTGACATCAAATCTGAATGGATTTGACATCACTCTACCCGCAATAATATTAGAAAAAATGACACAGGACTAACAGGTACGATGCATTACGATATATTTCGAAGTATTACACGGTTACAAACGGTTCTGCTGCATTCGATACACTGCAAGCACCAATTCCGCATATTACAGTATATTATATTTGTATACACAAACTAATCACGTTTGTGACTTTATTACACTTAATTACACCTCAATGACCCATTGCGTCGGAATTTATTAGGGAACAGTCGCATTTTATCGCGATCTAACACGAATAACCGTTAGTGACATCAAATCTGAATGGATTTGACATCACTCTACCCGCAATAATATTAGAAAAAATGACACAGGACTAACAGGTACGATGCATTACGATATATTTCGAAGTATTACACGGTTACAAACGGTTCTGCTGCATTCGATACACTGCAAGCACCAATTCCGCATATTACAGTATATTATATTTGTATACACAAACTAATCACGTTTGTGACTTTATTACACTTAATTACACCTCAATGACCCATTGCGTCGGAATTTATTAGGGAACAGTCGCATTTTATCGCGATCTAACACGAATAACCGTTAGTGACATCAAATCTGAATGGATTTGACATCACTCTACCCGCAATAATATTAGAAAAAATGACACAGGACTAACAGGTACGATGCATTACGATATATTTCGAAGTATTACACGGTTACAAACGGTTCTGCTGCATTCGATACACTGCAAGCACCAATTCCGCATATTACAGTATATTATATTTGTATACACAAACTAATCACGTTTGTGACTTTATTACACTTAATTACACCTCAATGACCCATTGCGTCGGAATTTATTAGGGAACAGTCGCATTTTATCGCGATCTAACACGAATAACCGTTAGTGACATCAAATCTGAATGGATTTGACATCACTCTACCCGCAATAATATTAGAAAAAATGACACAGGACTAACAGGTACGATGCATTACGATATATTTCGAAGTATTACACGGTTACAAACGGTTCTGCTGCATTCGATACACTGCAAGCACCAATTCCGCATATTACAGTATATTATATTTGTATACACAAACTAATCACGTTTGTGACTTTATTACACTTAATTACACCTCAATGACCCATTGCGTCGGAATTTATTAGGGAACAGTCGCATTTTATCGCGATCTAACACGAATAACCGTTAGTGACATCAAATCTGAATGGATTTGACATCACTCTACCCGCAATAATATTAGAAAAAATGACACAGGACTAACAGGTACGATGCATTACGATATATTTCGAAGTATTACACGGTTACAAACGGTTCTGCTGCATTCGATACACTGCAAGCACCAATTCCGCATATTACAGTATATTATATTTGTATACACAAACTAATCACGTTTGTGACTTTATTACACTTAATTACACCTCAATGACCCATTGCGTCGGAATTTATTAGGGAACAGTCGCATTTTATCGCGATCTAACACGAATAACCGTTAGTGACATCAAATCTGAATGGATTTGACATCACTCTACCCGCAATAATATTAGAAAAAATGACACAGGACTAACAGGTACGATGCATTACGATATATTTCGAAGTATTACACGGTTACAAACGGTTCTGCTGCATTCGATACACTGCAAGCACCAATTCCGCATATTACAGTATATTATATTTGTATACACAAACTAATCACGTTTGTGACTTTATTACACTTAATTACACCTCAATGACCCATTGCGTCGGAATTTATTAGGGAACAGTCGCATTTTATCGCGATCTAACACGAATAACCGTTAGTGACATCAAATCTGAATGGATTTGACATCACTCTACCCGCAATAATATTAGAAAAAATGACACAGGACTAACAGGTACGATGCATTACGATATATTTCGAAGTATTACACGGTTACAAACGGTTCTGCTGCATTCGATACACTGCAAGCACCAATTCCGCATATTACAGTATATTATATTTGTATACACAAACTAATCACGTTTGTGACTTTATTACACTTAATTACACCTCAATGACCCATTGCGTCGGAATTTATTAGGGAACAGTCGCATTTTATCGCGATCTAACACGAATAACCGTTAGTGACATCAAATCTGAATGGATTTGACATCACTCTACCCGCAATAATATTAGAAAAAATGACACAGGACTAACAGGTACGATGCATTACGATATATTTCGAAGTATTACACGGTTACAAACGGTTCTGCTGCATTCGATACACTGCAAGCACCAATTCCGCATATTACAGTATATTATATTTGTATACACAAACTAATCACGTTTGTGACTTTATTACACTTAATTACACCTCAATGACCCATTGCGTCGGAATTTATTAGGGAACAGTCGCATTTTATCGCGATCTAACACGAATAACCGTTAGTGACATCAAATCTGAATGGATTTGACATCACTCTACCCGCAATAATATTAGAAAAAATGACACAGGACTAACAGGTACGATGCATTACGATATATTTCGAAGTATTACACGGTTACAAACGGTTCTGCTGCATTCGATACACTGCAAGCACCAATTCCGCATATTACAGTATATTATATTTGTATACACAAACTAATCACGTTTGTGACTTTATTACACTTAATTACACCTCAATGACCCATTGCGTCGGAATTTATTAGGGAACAGTCGCATTTTATCGCGATCTAACACGAATAACCGTTAGTGACATCAAATCTGAATGGATTTGACATCACTCTACCCGCAATAATATTAGAAAAAATGACACAGGACTAACAGGTACGATGCATTACGATATATTTCGAAGTATTACACGGTTACAAACGGTTCTGCTGCATTCGATACACTGCAAGCACCAATTCCGCATATTACAGTATATTATATTTGTATACACAAACTAATCACGTTTGTGACTTTATTACACTTAATTACACCTCAATGACCCATTGCGTCGGAATTTATTAGGGAACAGTCGCATTTTATCGCGATCTAACACGAATAACCGTTAGTGACATCAAATCTGAATGGATTTGACATCACTCTACCCGCAATAATATTAGAAAAAATGACACAGGACTAACAGGTACGATGCATTACGATATATTTCGAAGTATTACACGGTTACAAACGGTTCTGCTGCATTCGATACACTGCAAGCACCAATTCCGCATATTACAGTATATTATATTTGTATACACAAACTAATCACGTTTGTGACTTTATTACACTTAATTACACCTCAATGACCCATTGCGTCGGAATTTATTAGGGAACAGTCGCATTTTATCGCGATCTAACACGAATAACCGTTAGTGACATCAAATCTGAATGGATTTGACATCACTCTACCCGCAATAATATTAGAAAAAATGACACAGGACTAACAGGTACGATGCATTACGATATATTTCGAAGTATTACACGGTTACAAACGGTTCTGCTGCATTCGATACACTGCAAGCACCAATTCCGCATATTACAGTATATTATATTTGTATACACAAACTAATCACGTTTGTGACTTTATTACACTTAATTACACCTCAATGACCCATTGCGTCGGAATTTATTAGGGAACAGTCGCATTTTATCGCGATCTAACACGAATAACCGTTAGTGACATCAAATCTGAATGGATTTGACATCACTCTACCCGCAATAATATTAGAAAAAATGACACAGGACTAACAGGTACGATGCATTACGATATATTTCGAAGTATTACACGGTTACAAACGGTTCTGCTGCATTCGATACACTGCAAGCACCAATTCCGCATATTACAGTATATTATATTTGTATACACAAACTAATCACGTTTGTGACTTTATTACACTTAATTACACCTCAATGACCCATTGCGTCGGAATTTATTAGGGAACAGTCGCATTTTATCGCGATCTAACACGAATAACCGTTAGTGACATCAAATCTGAATGGATTTGACATCACTCTACCCGCAATAATATTAGAAAAAATGACACAGGACTAACAGGTACGATGCATTACGATATATTTCGAAGTATTACACGGTTACAAACGGTTCTGCTGCATTCGATACACTGCAAGCACCAATTCCGCATATTACAGTATATTATATTTGTATACACAAACTAATCACGTTTGTGACTTTATTACACTTAATTACACCTCAATGACCCATTGCGTCGGAATTTATTAGGGAACAGTCGCATTTTATCGCGATCTAACACGAATAACCGTTAGTGACATCAAATCTGAATGGATTTGACATCACTCTACCCGCAATAATATTAGAAAAAATGACACAGGACTAACAGGTACGATGCATTACGATATATTTCGAAGTATTACACGGTTACAAACGGTTCTGCTGCATTCGATACACTGCAAGCACCAATTCCGCATATTACAGTATATTATATTTGTATACACAAACTAATCACGTTTGTGACTTTATTACACTTAATTACACCTCAATGACCCATTGCGTCGGAATTTATTAGGGAACAGTCGCATTTTATCGCGATCTAACACGAATAACCGTTAGTGACATCAAATCTGAATGGATTTGACATCACTCTACCCGCAATAATATTAGAAAAAATGACACAGGACTAACAGGTACGATGCATTACGATATATTTCGAAGTATTACACGGTTACAAACGGTTCTGCTGCATTCGATACACTGCAAGCACCAATTCCGCATATTACAGTATATTATATTTGTATACACAAACTAATCACGTTTGTGACTTTATTACACTTAATTACACCTCAATGACCCATTGCGTCGGAATTTATTAGGGAACAGTCGCATTTTATCGCGATCTAACACGAATAACCGTTAGTGACATCAAATCTGAATGGATTTGACATCACTCTACCCGCAATAATATTAGAAAAAATGACACAGGACTAACAGGTACGATGCATTACGATATATTTCGAAGTATTACACGGTTACAAACGGTTCTGCTGCATTCGATACACTGCAAGCACCAATTCCGCATATTACAGTATATTATATTTGTATACACAAACTAATCACGTTTGTGACTTTATTACACTTAATTACACCTCAATGACCCATTGCGTCGGAATTTATTAGGGAACAGTCGCATTTTATCGCGATCTAACACGAATAACCGTTAGTGACATCAAATCTGAATGGATTTGACATCACTCTACCCGCAATAATATTAGAAAAAATGACACAGGACTAACAGGTACGATGCATTACGATATATTTCGAAGTATTACACGGTTACAAACGGTTCTGCTGCATTCGATACACTGCAAGCACCAATTCCGCATATTACAGTATATTATATTTGTATACACAAACTAATCACGTTTGTGACTTTATTACACTTAATTACACCTCAATGACCCATTGCGTCGGAATTTATTAGGGAACAGTCGCATTTTATCGCGATCTAACACGAATAACCGTTAGTGACATCAAATCTGAATGGATTTGACATCACTCTACCCGCAATAATATTAGAAAAAATGACACAGGACTAACAGGTACGATGCATTACGATATATTTCGAAGTATTACACGGTTACAAACGGTTCTGCTGCATTCGATACACTGCAAGCACCAATTCCGCATATTACAGTATATTATATTTGTATACACAAACTAATCACGTTTGTGACTTTATTACACTTAATTACACCTCAATGACCCATTGCGTCGGAATTTATTAGGGAACAGTCGCATTTTATCGCGATCTAACACGAATAACCGTTAGTGACATCAAATCTGAATGGATTTGACATCACTCTACCCGCAATAATATTAGAAAAAATGACACAGGACTAACAGGTACGATGCATTACGATATATTTCGAAGTATTACACGGTTACAAACGGTTCTGCTGCATTCGATACACTGCAAGCACCAATTCCGCATATTACAGTATATTATATTTGTATACACAAACTAATCACGTTTGTGACTTTATTACACTTAATTACACCTCAATGACCCATTGCGTCGGAATTTATTAGGGAACAGTCGCATTTTATCGCGATCTAACACGAATAACCGTTAGTGACATCAAATCTGAATGGATTTGACATCACTCTACCCGCAATAATATTAGAAAAAATGACACAGGACTAACAGGTACGATGCATTACGATATATTTCGAAGTATTACACGGTTACAAACGGTTCTGCTGCATTCGATACACTGCAAGCACCAATTCCGCATATTACAGTATATTATATTTGTATACACAAACTAATCACGTTTGTGACTTTATTACACTTAATTACACCTCAATGACCCATTGCGTCGGAATTTATTAGGGAACAGTCGCATTTTATCGCGATCTAACACGAATAACCGTTAGTGACATCAAATCTGAATGGATTTGACATCACTCTACCCGCAATAATATTAGAAAAAATGACACAGGACTAACAGGTACGATGCATTACGATATATTTCGAAGTATTACACGGTTACAAACGGTTCTGCTGCATTCGATACACTGCAAGCACCAATTCCGCATATTACAGTATATTATATTTGTATACACAAACTAATCACGTTTGTGACTTTATTACACTTAATTACACCTCAATGACCCATTGCGTCGGAATTTATTAGGGAACAGTCGCATTTTATCGCGATCTAACACGAATAACCGTTAGTGACATCAAATCTGAATGGATTTGACATCACTCTACCCGCAATAATATTAGAAAAAATGACACAGGACTAACAGGTACGATGCATTACGATATATTTCGAAGTATTACACGGTTACAAACGGTTCTGCTGCATTCGATACACTGCAAGCACCAATTCCGCATATTACAGTATATTATATTTGTATACACAAACTAATCACGTTTGTGACTTTATTACACTTAATTACACCTCAATGACCCATTGCGTCGGAATTTATTAGGGAACAGTCGCATTTTATCGCGATCTAACACGAATAACCGTTAGTGACATCAAATCTGAATGGATTTGACATCACTCTACCCGCAATAATATTAGAAAAAATGACACAGGACTAACAGGTACGATGCATTACGATATATTTCGAAGTATTACACGGTTACAAACGGTTCTGCTGCATTCGATACACTGCAAGCACCAATTCCGCATATTACAGTATATTATATTTGTATACACAAACTAATCACGTTTGTGACTTTATTACACTTAATTACACCTCAATGACCCATTGCGTCGGAATTTATTAGGGAACAGTCGCATTTTATCGCGATCTAACACGAATAACCGTTAGTGACATCAAATCTGAATGGATTTGACATCACTCTACCCGCAATAATATTAGAAAAAATGACACAGGACTAACAGGTACGATGCATTACGATATATTTCGAAGTATTACACGGTTACAAACGGTTCTGCTGCATTCGATACACTGCAAGCACCAATTCCGCATATTACAGTATATTATATTTGTATACACAAACTAATCACGTTTGTGACTTTATTACACTTAATTACACCTCAATGACCCATTGCGTCGGAATTTATTAGGGAACAGTCGCATTTTATCGCGATCTAACACGAATAACCGTTAGTGACATCAAATCTGAATGGATTTGACATCACTCTACCCGCAATAATATTAGAAAAAATGACACAGGACTAACAGGTACGATGCATTACGATATATTTCGAAGTATTACACGGTTACAAACGGTTCTGCTGCATTCGATACACTGCAAGCACCAATTCCGCATATTACAGTATATTATATTTGTATACACAAACTAATCACGTTTGTGACTTTATTACACTTAATTACACCTCAATGACCCATTGCGTCGGAATTTATTAGGGAACAGTCGCATTTTATCGCGATCTAACACGAATAACCGTTAGTGACATCAAATCTGAATGGATTTGACATCACTCTACCCGCAATAATATTAGAAAAAATGACACAGGACTAACAGGTACGATGCATTACGATATATTTCGAAGTATTACACGGTTACAAACGGTTCTGCTGCATTCGATACACTGCAAGCACCAATTCCGCATATTACAGTATATTATATTTGTATACACAAACTAATCACGTTTGTGACTTTATTACACTTAATTACACCTCAATGACCCATTGCGTCGGAATTTATTAGGGAACAGTCGCATTTTATCGCGATCTAACACGAATAACCGTTAGTGACATCAAATCTGAATGGATTTGACATCACTCTACCCGCAATAATATTAGAAAAAATGACACAGGACTAACAGGTACGATGCATTACGATATATTTCGAAGTATTACACGGTTACAAACGGTTCTGCTGCATTCGATACACTGCAAGCACCAATTCCGCATATTACAGTATATTATATTTGTATACACAAACTAATCACGTTTGTGACTTTATTACACTTAATTACACCTCAATGACCCATTGCGTCGGAATTTATTAGGGAACAGTCGCATTTTATCGCGATCTAACACGAATAACCGTTAGTGACATCAAATCTGAATGGATTTGACATCACTCTACCCGCAATAATATTAGAAAAAATGACACAGGACTAACAGGTACGATGCATTACGATATATTTCGAAGTATTACACGGTTACAAACGGTTCTGCTGCATTCGATACACTGCAAGCACCAATTCCGCATATTACAGTATATTATATTTGTATACACAAACTAATCACGTTTGTGACTTTATTACACTTAATTACACCTCAATGACCCATTGCGTCGGAATTTATTAGGGAACAGTCGCATTTTATCGCGATCTAACACGAATAACCGTTAGTGACATCAAATCTGAATGGATTTGACATCACTCTACCCGCAATAATATTAGAAAAAATGACACAGGACTAACAGGTACGATGCATTACGATATATTTCGAAGTATTACACGGTTACAAACGGTTCTGCTGCATTCGATACACTGCAAGCACCAATTCCGCATATTACAGTATATTATATTTGTATACACAAACTAATCACGTTTGTGACTTTATTACACTTAATTACACCTCAATGACCCATTGCGTCGGAATTTATTAGGGAACAGTCGCATTTTATCGCGATCTAACACGAATAACCGTTAGTGACATCAAATCTGAATGGATTTGACATCACTCTACCCGCAATAATATTAGAAAAAATGACACAGGACTAACAGGTACGATGCATTACGATATATTTCGAAGTATTACACGGTTACAAACGGTTCTGCTGCATTCGATACACTGCAAGCACCAATTCCGCATATTACAGTATATTATATTTGTATACACAAACTAATCACGTTTGTGACTTTATTACACTTAATTACACCTCAATGACCCATTGCGTCGGAATTTATTAGGGAACAGTCGCATTTTATCGCGATCTAACACGAATAACCGTTAGTGACATCAAATCTGAATGGATTTGACATCACTCTACCCGCAATAATATTAGAAAAAATGACACAGGACTAACAGGTACGATGCATTACGATATATTTCGAAGTATTACACGGTTACAAACGGTTCTGCTGCATTCGATACACTGCAAGCACCAATTCCGCATATTACAGTATATTATATTTGTATACACAAACTAATCACGTTTGTGACTTTATTACACTTAATTACACCTCAATGACCCATTGCGTCGGAATTTATTAGGGAACAGTCGCATTTTATCGCGATCTAACACGAATAACCGTTAGTGACATCAAATCTGAATGGATTTGACATCACTCTACCCGCAATAATATTAGAAAAAATGACACAGGACTAACAGGTACGATGCATTACGATATATTTCGAAGTATTACACGGTTACAAACGGTTCTGCTGCATTCGATACACTGCAAGCACCAATTCCGCATATTACAGTATATTATATTTGTATACACAAACTAATCACGTTTGTGACTTTATTACACTTAATTACACCTCAATGACCCATTGCGTCGGAATTTATTAGGGAACAGTCGCATTTTATCGCGATCTAACACGAATAACCGTTAGTGACATCAAATCTGAATGGATTTGACATCACTCTACCCGCAATAATATTAGAAAAAATGACACAGGACTAACAGGTACGATGCATTACGATATATTTCGAAGTATTACACGGTTACAAACGGTTCTGCTGCATTCGATACACTGCAAGCACCAATTCCGCATATTACAGTATATTATATTTGTATACACAAACTAATCACGTTTGTGACTTTATTACACTTAATTACACCTCAATGACCCATTGCGTCGGAATTTATTAGGGAACAGTCGCATTTTATCGCGATCTAACACGAATAACCGTTAGTGACATCAAATCTGAATGGATTTGACATCACTCTACCCGCAATAATATTAGAAAAAATGACACAGGACTAACAGGTACGATGCATTACGATATATTTCGAAGTATTACACGGTTACAAACGGTTCTGCTGCATTCGATACACTGCAAGCACCAATTCCGCATATTACAGTATATTATATTTGTATACACAAACTAATCACGTTTGTGACTTTATTACACTTAATTACACCTCAATGACCCATTGCGTCGGAATTTATTAGGGAACAGTCGCATTTTATCGCGATCTAACACGAATAACCGTTAGTGACATCAAATCTGAATGGATTTGACATCACTCTACCCGCAATAATATTAGAAAAAATGACACAGGACTAACAGGTACGATGCATTACGATATATTTCGAAGTATTACACGGTTACAAACGGTTCTGCTGCATTCGATACACTGCAAGCACCAATTCCGCATATTACAGTATATTATATTTGTATACACAAACTAATCACGTTTGTGACTTTATTACACTTAATTACACCTCAATGACCCATTGCGTCGGAATTTATTAGGGAACAGTCGCATTTTATCGCGATCTAACACGAATAACCGTTAGTGACATCAAATCTGAATGGATTTGACATCACTCTACCCGCAATAATATTAGAAAAAATGACACAGGACTAACAGGTACGATGCATTACGATATATTTCGAAGTATTACACGGTTACAAACGGTTCTGCTGCATTCGATACACTGCAAGCACCAATTCCGCATATTACAGTATATTATATTTGTATACACAAACTAATCACGTTTGTGACTTTATTACACTTAATTACACCTCAATGACCCATTGCGTCGGAATTTATTAGGGAACAGTCGCATTTTATCGCGATCTAACACGAATAACCGTTAGTGACATCAAATCTGAATGGATTTGACATCACTCTACCCGCAATAATATTAGAAAAAATGACACAGGACTAACAGGTACGATGCATTACGATATATTTCGAAGTATTACACGGTTACAAACGGTTCTGCTGCATTCGATACACTGCAAGCACCAATTCCGCATATTACAGTATATTATATTTGTATACACAAACTAATCACGTTTGTGACTTTATTACACTTAATTACACCTCAATGACCCATTGCGTCGGAATTTATTAGGGAACAGTCGCATTTTATCGCGATCTAACACGAATAACCGTTAGTGACATCAAATCTGAATGGATTTGACATCACTCTACCCGCAATAATATTAGAAAAAATGACACAGGACTAACAGGTACGATGCATTACGATATATTTCGAAGTATTACACGGTTACAAACGGTTCTGCTGCATTCGATACACTGCAAGCACCAATTCCGCATATTACAGTATATTATATTTGTATACACAAACTAATCACGTTTGTGACTTTATTACACTTAATTACACCTCAATGACCCATTGCGTCGGAATTTATTAGGGAACAGTCGCATTTTATCGCGATCTAACACGAATAACCGTTAGTGACATCAAATCTGAATGGATTTGACATCACTCTACCCGCAATAATATTAGAAAAAATGACACAGGACTAACAGGTACGATGCATTACGATATATTTCGAAGTATTACACGGTTACAAACGGTTCTGCTGCATTCGATACACTGCAAGCACCAATTCCGCATATTACAGTATATTATATTTGTATACACAAACTAATCACGTTTGTGACTTTATTACACTTAATTACACCTCAATGACCCATTGCGTCGGAATTTATTAGGGAACAGTCGCATTTTATCGCGATCTAACACGAATAACCGTTAGTGACATCAAATCTGAATGGATTTGACATCACTCTACCCGCAATAATATTAGAAAAAATGACACAGGACTAACAGGTACGATGCATTACGATATATTTCGAAGTATTACACGGTTACAAACGGTTCTGCTGCATTCGATACACTGCAAGCACCAATTCCGCATATTACAGTATATTANGACATCAAATCTGAATGGATTTGACATCACTCTACCCGCAATAATATTAGAAAAAATGACACAGGACTAACAGGTACGATGCATTACGATATATTTCGAAGTATTACACGGTTACAAACGGTTCTGCTGCATTCGATACACTGCAAGCACCAATTCCGCATATTACAGTATATTATATTTGTATACACAAACTAATCACGTTTGTGACTTTATTACACTTAATTACACCTCAATGACCCATTGCGTCGGAATTTATTAGGGAACAGTCGCATTTTATCGCGATCTAACACGAATAACCGTTAGTGACATCAAATCTGAATGGATTTGACATCACTCTACCCGCAATAATATTAGAAAAAATGACACAGGACTAACAGGTACGATGCATTACGATATATTTCGAAGTATTACACGGTTACAAACGGTTCTGCTGCATTCGATACACTGCAAGCACCAATTCCGCATATTACAGTATATTATATTTGTATACACAAACTAATCACGTTTGTGACTTTATTACACTTAATTACACCTCAATGACCCATTGCGTCGGAATTTATTAGGGAACAGTCGCATTTTATCGCGATCTAACACGAATAACCGTTAGTGACATCAAATCTGAATGGATTTGACATCACTCTACCCGCAATAATATTAGAAAAAATGACACAGGACTAACAGGTACGATGCATTACGATATATTTCGAAGTATTACACGGTTACAAACGGTTCTGCTGCATTCGATACACTGCAAGCACCAATTCCGCATATTACAGTATATTATATTTGTATACACAAACTAATCACGTTTGTGACTTTATTACACTTAATTACACCTCAATGACCCATTGCGTCGGAATTTATTAGGGAACAGTCGCATTTTATCGCGATCTAACACGAATAACCGTTAGTGACATCAAATCTGAATGGATTTGACATCACTCTACCCGCAATAATATTAGAAAAAATGACACAGGACTAACAGGTACGATGCATTACGATATATTTCGAAGTATTACACGGTTACAAACGGTTCTGCTGCATTCGATACACTGCAAGCACCAATTCCGCATATTACAGTATATTATATTTGTATACACAAACTAATCACGTTTGTGACTTTATTACACTTAATTACACCTCAATGACCCATTGCGTCGGAATTTATTAGGGAACAGTCGCATTTTATCGCGATCTAACACGAATAACCGTTAGTGACATCAAATCTGAATGGATTTGACATCACTCTACCCGCAATAATATTAGAAAAAATGACACAGGACTAACAGGTACGATGCATTACGATATATTTCGAAGTATTACACGGTTACAAACGGTTCTGCTGCATTCGATACACTGCAAGCACCAATTCCGCATATTACAGTATATTATATTTGTATACACAAACTAATCACGTTTGTGACTTTATTACACTTAATTACACCTCAATGACCCATTGCGTCGGAATTTATTAGGGAACAGTCGCATTTTATCGCGATCTAACACGAATAACCGTTAGTGACATCAAATCTGAATGGATTTGACATCACTCTACCCGCAATAATATTAGAAAAAATGACACAGGACTAACAGGTACGATGCATTACGATATATTTCGAAGTATTACACGGTTACAAACGGTTCTGCTGCATTCGATACACTGCAAGCACCAATTCCGCATATTACAGTATATTATATTTGTATACACAAACTAATCACGTTTGTGACTTTATTACACTTAATTACACCTCAATGACCCATTGCGTCGGAATTTATTAGGGAACAGTCGCATTTTATCGCGATCTAACACGAATAACCGTTAGTGACATCAAATCTGAATGGATTTGACATCACTCTACCCGCAATAATATTAGAAAAAATGACACAGGACTAACAGGTACGATGCATTACGATATATTTCGAAGTATTACACGGTTACAAACGGTTCTGCTGCATTCGATACACTGCAAGCACCAATTCCGCATATTACAGTATATTATATTTGTATACACAAACTAATCACGTTTGTGACTTTATTACACTTAATTACACCTCAATGACCCATTGCGTCGGAATTTATTAGGGAACAGTCGCATTTTATCGCGATCTAACACGAATAACCGTTAGTGACATCAAATCTGAATGGATTTGACATCACTCTACCCGCAATAATATTAGAAAAAATGACACAGGACTAACAGGTACGATGCATTACGATATATTTCGAAGTATTACACGGTTACAAACGGTTCTGCTGCATTCGATACACTGCAAGCACCAATTCCGCATATTACAGTATATTATATTTGTATACACAAACTAATCACGTTTGTGACTTTATTACACTTAATTACACCTCAATGACCCATTGCGTCGGAATTTATTAGGGAACAGTCGCATTTTATCGCGATCTAACACGAATAACCGTTAGTGACATCAAATCTGAATGGATTTGACATCACTCTACCCGCAATAATATTAGAAAAAATGACACAGGACTAACAGGTACGATGCATTACGATATATTTCGAAGTATTACACGGTTACAAACGGTTCTGCTGCATTCGATACACTGCAAGCACCAATTCCGCATATTACAGTATATTATATTTGTATACACAAACTAATCACGTTTGTGACTTTATTACACTTAATTACACCTCAATGACCCATTGCGTCGGAATTTATTAGGGAACAGTCGCATTTTATCGCGATCTAACACGAATAACCGTTAGTGACATCAAATCTGAATGGATTTGACATCACTCTACCCGCAATAATATTAGAAAAAATGACACAGGACTAACAGGTACGATGCATTACGATATATTTCGAAGTATTACACGGTTACAAACGGTTCTGCTGCATTCGATACACTGCAAGCACCAATTCCGCATATTACAGTATATTATATTTGTATACACAAACTAATCACGTTTGTGACTTTATTACACTTAATTACACCTCAATGACCCATTGCGTCGGAATTTATTAGGGAACAGTCGCATTTTATCGCGATCTAACACGAATAACCGTTAGTGACATCAAATCTGAATGGATTTGACATCACTCTACCCGCAATAATATTAGAAAAAATGACACAGGACTAACAGGTACGATGCATTACGATATATTTCGAAGTATTACACGGTTACAAACGGTTCTGCTGCATTCGATACACTGCAAGCACCAATTCCGCATATTACAGTATATTATATTTGTATACACAAACTAATCACGTTTGTGACTTTATTACACTTAATTACACCTCAATGACCCATTGCGTCGGAATTTATTAGGGAACAGTCGCATTTTATCGCGATCTAACACGAATAACCGTTAGTGACATCAAATCTGAATGGATTTGACATCACTCTACCCGCAATAATATTAGAAAAAATGACACAGGACTAACAGGTACGATGCATTACGATATATTTCGAAGTATTACACGGTTACAAACGGTTCTGCTGCATTCGATACACTGCAAGCACCAATTCCGCATATTACAGTATATTATATTTGTATACACAAACTAATCACGTTTGTGACTTTATTACACTTAATTACACCTCAATGACCCATTGCGTCGGAATTTATTAGGGAACAGTCGCATTTTATCGCGATCTAACACGAATAACCGTTAGTGACATCAAATCTGAATGGATTTGACATCACTCTACCCGCAATAATATTAGAAAAAATGACACAGGACTAACAGGTACGATGCATTACGATATATTTCGAAGTATTACACGGTTACAAACGGTTCTGCTGCATTCGATACACTGCAAGCACCAATTCCGCATATTACAGTATATTATATTTGTATACACAAACTAATCACGTTTGTGACTTTATTACACTTAATTACACCTCAATGACCCATTGCGTCGGAATTTATTAGGGAACAGTCGCATTTTATCGCGATCTAACACGAATAACCGTTAGTGACATCAAATCTGAATGGATTTGACATCACTCTACCCGCAATAATATTAGAAAAAATGACACAGGACTAACAGGTACGATGCATTACGATATATTTCGAAGTATTACACGGTTACAAACGGTTCTGCTGCATTCGATACACTGCAAGCACCAATTCCGCATATTACAGTATATTATATTTGTATACACAAACTAATCACGTTTGTGACTTTATTACACTTAATTACACCTCAATGACCCATTGCGTCGGAATTTATTAGGGAACAGTCGCATTTTATCGCGATCTAACACGAATAACCGTTAGTGACATCAAATCTGAATGGATTTGACATCACTCTACCCGCAATAATATTAGAAAAAATGACACAGGACTAACAGGTACGATGCATTACGATATATTTCGAAGTATTACACGGTTACAAACGGTTCTGCTGCATTCGATACACTGCAAGCACCAATTCCGCATATTACAGTATATTATATTTGTATACACAAACTAATCACGTTTGTGACTTTATTACACTTAATTACACCTCAATGACCCATTGCGTCGGAATTTATTAGGGAACAGTCGCATTTTATCGCGATCTAACACGAATAACCGTTAGTGACATCAAATCTGAATGGATTTGACATCACTCTACCCGCAATAATATTAGAAAAAATGACACAGGACTAACAGGTACGATGCATTACGATATATTTCGAAGTATTACACGGTTACAAACGGTTCTGCTGCATTCGATACACTGCAAGCACCAATTCCGCATATTACAGTATATTATATTTGTATACACAAACTAATCACGTTTGTGACTTTATTACACTTAATTACACCTCAATGACCCATTGCGTCGGAATTTATTAGGGAACAGTCGCATTTTATCGCGATCTAACACGAATAACCGTTAGTGACATCAAATCTGAATGGATTTGACATCACTCTACCCGCAATAATATTAGAAAAAATGACACAGGACTAACAGGTACGATGCATTACGATATATTTCGAAGTATTACACGGTTACAAACGGTTCTGCTGCATTCGATACACTGCAAGCACCAATTCCGCATATTACAGTATATTATATTTGTATACACAAACTAATCACGTTTGTGACTTTATTACACTTAATTACACCTCAATGACCCATTGCGTCGGAATTTATTAGGGAACAGTCGCATTTTATCGCGATCTAACACGAATAACCGTTAGTGACATCAAATCTGAATGGATTTGACATCACTCTACCCGCAATAATATTAGAAAAAATGACACAGGACTAACAGGTACGATGCATTACGATATATTTCGAAGTATTACACGGTTACAAACGGTTCTGCTGCATTCGATACACTGCAAGCACCAATTCCGCATATTACAGTATATTATATTTGTATACACAAACTAATCACGTTTGTGACTTTATTACACTTAATTACACCTCAATGACCCATTGCGTCGGAATTTATTAGGGAACAGTCGCATTTTATCGCGATCTAACACGAATAACCGTTAGTGACATCAAATCTGAATGGATTTGACATCACTCTACCCGCAATAATATTAGAAAAAATGACACAGGACTAACAGGTACGATGCATTACGATATATTTCGAAGTATTACACGGTTACAAACGGTTCTGCTGCATTCGATACACTGCAAGCACCAATTCCGCATATTACAGTATATTATATTTGTATACACAAACTAATCACGTTTGTGACTTTATTACACTTAATTACACCTCAATGACCCATTGCGTCGGAATTTATTAGGGAACAGTCGCATTTTATCGCGATCTAACACGAATAACCGTTAGTGACATCAAATCTGAATGGATTTGACATCACTCTACCCGCAATAATATTAGAAAAAATGACACAGGACTAACAGGTACGATGCATTACGATATATTTCGAAGTATTACACGGTTACAAACGGTTCTGCTGCATTCGATACACTGCAAGCACCAATTCCGCATATTACAGTATATTATATTTGTATACACAAACTAATCACGTTTGTGACTTTATTACACTTAATTACACCTCAATGACCCATTGCGTCGGAATTTATTAGGGAACAGTCGCATTTTATCGCGATCTAACACGAATAACCGTTAGTGACATCAAATCTGAATGGATTTGACATCACTCTACCCGCAATAATATTAGAAAAAATGACACAGGACTAACAGGTACGATGCATTACGATATATTTCGAAGTATTACACGGTTACAAACGGTTCTGCTGCATTCGATACACTGCAAGCACCAATTCCGCATATTACAGTATATTATATTTGTATACACAAACTAATCACGTTTGTGACTTTATTACACTTAATTACACCTCAATGACCCATTGCGTCGGAATTTATTAGGGAACAGTCGCATTTTATCGCGATCTAACACGAATAACCGTTAGTGACATCAAATCTGAATGGATTTGACATCACTCTACCCGCAATAATATTAGAAAAAATGACACAGGACTAACAGGTACGATGCATTACGATATATTTCGAAGTATTACACGGTTACAAACGGTTCTGCTGCATTCGATACACTGCAAGCACCAATTCCGCATATTACAGTATATTATATTTGTATACACAAACTAATCACGTTTGTGACTTTATTACACTTAATTACACCTCAATGACCCATTGCGTCGGAATTTATTAGGGAACAGTCGCATTTTATCGCGATCTAACACGAATAACCGTTAGTGACATCAAATCTGAATGGATTTGACATCACTCTACCCGCAATAATATTAGAAAAAATGACACAGGACTAACAGGTACGATGCATTACGATATATTTCGAAGTATTACACGGTTACAAACGGTTCTGCTGCATTCGATACACTGCAAGCACCAATTCCGCATATTACAGTATATTATATTTGTATACACAAACTAATCACGTTTGTGACTTTATTACACTTAATTACACCTCAATGACCCATTGCGTCGGAATTTATTAGGGAACAGTCGCATTTTATCGCGATCTAACACGAATAACCGTTAGTGACATCAAATCTGAATGGATTTGACATCACTCTACCCGCAATAATATTAGAAAAAATGACACAGGACTAACAGGTACGATGCATTACGATATATTTCGAAGTATTACACGGTTACAAACGGTTCTGCTGCATTCGATACACTGCAAGCACCAATTCCGCATATTACAGTATATTATATTTGTATACACAAACTAATCACGTTTGTGACTTTATTACACTTAATTACACCTCAATGACCCATTGCGTCGGAATTTATTAGGGAACAGTCGCATTTTATCGCGATCTAACACGAATAACCGTTAGTGACATCAAATCTGAATGGATTTGACATCACTCTACCCGCAATAATATTAGAAAAAATGACACAGGACTAACAGGTACGATGCATTACGATATATTTCGAAGTATTACACGGTTACAAACGGTTCTGCTGCATTCGATACACTGCAAGCACCAATTCCGCATATTACAGTATATTATATTTGTATACACAAACTAATCACGTTTGTGACTTTATTACACTTAATTACACCTCAATGACCCATTGCGTCGGAATTTATTAGGGAACAGTCGCATTTTATCGCGATCTAACACGAATAACCGTTAGTGACATCAAATCTGAATGGATTTGACATCACTCTACCCGCAATAATATTAGAAAAAATGACACAGGACTAACAGGTACGATGCATTACGATATATTTCGAAGTATTACACGGTTACAAACGGTTCTGCTGCATTCGATACACTGCAAGCACCAATTCCGCATATTACAGTATATTATATTTGTATACACAAACTAATCACGTTTGTGACTTTATTACACTTAATTACACCTCAATGACCCATTGCGTCGGAATTTATTAGGGAACAGTCGCATTTTATCGCGATCTAACACGAATAACCGTTAGTGACATCAAATCTGAATGGATTTGACATCACTCTACCCGCAATAATATTAGAAAAAATGACACAGGACTAACAGGTACGATGCATTACGATATATTTCGAAGTATTACACGGTTACAAACGGTTCTGCTGCATTCGATACACTGCAAGCACCAATTCCGCATATTACAGTATATTATATTTGTATACACAAACTAATCACGTTTGTGACTTTATTACACTTAATTACACCTCAATGACCCATTGCGTCGGAATTTATTAGGGAACAGTCGCATTTTATCGCGATCTAACACGAATAACCGTTAGTGACATCAAATCTGAATGGATTTGACATCACTCTACCCGCAATAATATTAGAAAAAATGACACAGGACTAACAGGTACGATGCATTACGATATATTTCGAAGTATTACACGGTTACAAACGGTTCTGCTGCATTCGATACACTGCAAGCACCAATTCCGCATATTACAGTATATTATATTTGTATACACAAACTAATCACGTTTGTGACTTTATTACACTTAATTACACCTCAATGACCCATTGCGTCGGAATTTATTAGGGAACAGTCGCATTTTATCGCGATCTAACACGAATAACCGTTAGTGACATCAAATCTGAATGGATTTGACATCACTCTACCCGCAATAATATTAGAAAAAATGACACAGGACTAACAGGTACGATGCATTACGATATATTTCGAAGTATTACACGGTTACAAACGGTTCTGCTGCATTCGATACACTGCAAGCACCAATTCCGCATATTACAGTATATTATATTTGTATACACAAACTAATCACGTTTGTGACTTTATTACACTTAATTACACCTCAATGACCCATTGCGTCGGAATTTATTAGGGAACAGTCGCATTTTATCGCGATCTAACACGAATAACCGTTAGTGACATCAAATCTGAATGGATTTGACATCACTCTACCCGCAATAATATTAGAAAAAATGACACAGGACTAACAGGTACGATGCATTACGATATATTTCGAAGTATTACACGGTTACAAACGGTTCTGCTGCATTCGATACACTGCAAGCACCAATTCCGCATATTACAGTATATTATATTTGTATACACAAACTAATCACGTTTGTGACTTTATTACACTTAATTACACCTCAATGACCCATTGCGTCGGAATTTATTAGGGAACAGTCGCATTTTATCGCGATCTAACACGAATAACCGTTAGTGACATCAAATCTGAATGGATTTGACATCACTCTACCCGCAATAATATTAGAAAAAATGACACAGGACTAACAGGTACGATGCATTACGATATATTTCGAAGTATTACACGGTTACAAACGGTTCTGCTGCATTCGATACACTGCAAGCACCAATTCCGCATATTACAGTATATTATATTTGTATACACAAACTAATCACGTTTGTGACTTTATTACACTTAATTACACCTCAATGACCCATTGCGTCGGAATTTATTAGGGAACAGTCGCATTTTATCGCGATCTAACACGAATAACCGTTAGTGACATCAAATCTGAATGGATTTGACATCACTCTACCCGCAATAATATTAGAAAAAATGACACAGGACTAACAGGTACGATGCATTACGATATATTTCGAAGTATTACACGGTTACAAACGGTTCTGCTGCATTCGATACACTGCAAGCACCAATTCCGCATATTACAGTATATTATATTTGTATACACAAACTAATCACGTTTGTGACTTTATTACACTTAATTACACCTCAATGACCCATTGCGTCGGAATTTATTAGGGAACAGTCGCATTTTATCGCGATCTAACACGAATAACCGTTAGTGACATCAAATCTGAATGGATTTGACATCACTCTACCCGCAATAATATTAGAAAAAATGACACAGGACTAACAGGTACGATGCATTACGATATATTTCGAAGTATTACACGGTTACAAACGGTTCTGCTGCATTCGATACACTGCAAGCACCAATTCCGCATATTACAGTATATTATATTTGTATACACAAACTAATCACGTTTGTGACTTTATTACACTTAATTACACCTCAATGACCCATTGCGTCGGAATTTATTAGGGAACAGTCGCATTTTATCGCGATCTAACACGAATAACCGTTAGTGACATCAAATCTGAATGGATTTGACATCACTCTACCCGCAATAATATTAGAAAAAATGACACAGGACTAACAGGTACGATGCATTACGATATATTTCGAAGTATTACACGGTTACAAACGGTTCTGCTGCATTCGATACACTGCAAGCACCAATTCCGCATATTACAGTATATTATATTTGTATACACAAACTAATCACGTTTGTGACTTTATTACACTTAATTACACCTCAATGACCCATTGCGTCGGAATTTATTAGGGAACAGTCGCATTTTATCGCGATCTAACACGAATAACCGTTAGTGACATCAAATCTGAATGGATTTGACATCACTCTACCCGCAATAATATTAGAAAAAATGACACAGGACTAACAGGTACGATGCATTACGATATATTTCGAAGTATTACACGGTTACAAACGGTTCTGCTGCATTCGATACACTGCAAGCACCAATTCCGCATATTACAGTATATTATATTTGTATACACAAACTAATCACGTTTGTGACTTTATTACACTTAATTACACCTCAATGACCCATTGCGTCGGAATTTATTAGGGAACAGTCGCATTTTATCGCGATCTAACACGAATAACCGTTAGTGACATCAAATCTGAATGGATTTGACATCACTCTACCCGCAATAATATTAGAAAAAATGACACAGGACTAACAGGTACGATGCATTACGATATATTTCGAAGTATTACACGGTTACAAACGGTTCTGCTGCATTCGATACACTGCAAGCACCAATTCCGCATATTACAGTATATTATATTTGTATACACAAACTAATCACGTTTGTGACTTTATTACACTTAATTACACCTCAATGACCCATTGCGTCGGAATTTATTAGGGAACAGTCGCATTTTATCGCGATCTAACACGAATAACCGTTAGTGACATCAAATCTGAATGGATTTGACATCACTCTACCCGCAATAATATTAGAAAAAATGACACAGGACTAACAGGTACGATGCATTACGATATATTTCGAAGTATTACACGGTTACAAACGGTTCTGCTGCATTCGATACACTGCAAGCACCAATTCCGCATATTACAGTATATTATATTTGTATACACAAACTAATCACGTTTGTGACTTTATTACACTTAATTACACCTCAATGACCCATTGCGTCGGAATTTATTAGGGAACAGTCGCATTTTATCGCGATCTAACACGAATAACCGTTAGTGACATCAAATCTGAATGGATTTGACATCACTCTACCCGCAATAATATTAGAAAAAATGACACAGGACTAACAGGTACGATGCATTACGATATATTTCGAAGTATTACACGGTTACAAACGGTTCTGCTGCATTCGATACACTGCAAGCACCAATTCCGCATATTACAGTATATTATATTTGTATACACAAACTAATCACGTTTGTGACTTTATTACACTTAATTACACCTCAATGACCCATTGCGTCGGAATTTATTAGGGAACAGTCGCATTTTATCGCGATCTAACACGAATAACCGTTAGTGACATCAAATCTGAATGGATTTGACATCACTCTACCCGCAATAATATTAGAAAAAATGACACAGGACTAACAGGTACGATGCATTACGATATATTTCGAAGTATTACACGGTTACAAACGGTTCTGCTGCATTCGATACACTGCAAGCACCAATTCCGCATATTACAGTATATTATATTTGTATACACAAACTAATCACGTTTGTGACTTTATTACACTTAATTACACCTCAATGACCCATTGCGTCGGAATTTATTAGGGAACAGTCGCATTTTATCGCGATCTAACACGAATAACCGTTAGTGACATCAAATCTGAATGGATTTGACATCACTCTACCCGCAATAATATTAGAAAAAATGACACAGGACTAACAGGTACGATGCATTACGATATATTTCGAAGTATTACACGGTTACAAACGGTTCTGCTGCATTCGATACACTGCAAGCACCAATTCCGCATATTACAGTATATTATATTTGTATACACAAACTAATCACGTTTGTGACTTTATTACACTTAATTACACCTCAATGACCCATTGCGTCGGAATTTATTAGGGAACAGTCGCATTTTATCGCGATCTAACACGAATAACCGTTAGTGACATCAAATCTGAATGGATTTGACATCACTCTACCCGCAATAATATTAGAAAAAATGACACAGGACTAACAGGTACGATGCATTACGATATATTTCGAAGTATTACACGGTTACAAACGGTTCTGCTGCATTCGATACACTGCAAGCACCAATTCCGCATATTACAGTATATTATATTTGTATACACAAACTAATCACGTTTGTGACTTTATTACACTTAATTACACCTCAATGACCCATTGCGTCGGAATTTATTAGGGAACAGTCGCATTTTATCGCGATCTAACACGAATAACCGTTAGTGACATCAAATCTGAATGGATTTGACATCACTCTACCCGCAATAATATTAGAAAAAATGACACAGGACTAACAGGTACGATGCATTACGATATATTTCGAAGTATTACACGGTTACAAACGGTTCTGCTGCATTCGATACACTGCAAGCACCAATTCCGCATATTACAGTATATTATATTTGTATACACAAACTAATCACGTTTGTGACTTTATTACACTTAATTACACCTCAATGACCCATTGCGTCGGAATTTATTAGGGAACAGTCGCATTTTATCGCGATCTAACACGAATAACCGTTAGTGACATCAAATCTGAATGGATTTGACATCACTCTACCCGCAATAATATTAGAAAAAATGACACAGGACTAACAGGTACGATGCATTACGATATATTTCGAAGTATTACACGGTTACAAACGGTTCTGCTGCATTCGATACACTGCAAGCACCAATTCCGCATATTACAGTATATTATATTTGTATACACAAACTAATCACGTTTGTGACTTTATTACACTTAATTACACCTCAATGACCCATTGCGTCGGAATTTATTAGGGAACAGTCGCATTTTATCGCGATCTAACACGAATAACCGTTAGTGACATCAAATCTGAATGGATTTGACATCACTCTACCCGCAATAATATTAGAAAAAATGACACAGGACTAACAGGTACGATGCATTACGATATATTTCGAAGTATTACACGGTTACAAACGGTTCTGCTGCATTCGATACACTGCAAGCACCAATTCCGCATATTACAGTATATTATATTTGTATACACAAACTAATCACGTTTGTGACTTTATTACACTTAATTACACCTCAATGACCCATTGCGTCGGAATTTATTAGGGAACAGTCGCATTTTATCGCGATCTAACACGAATAACCGTTAGTGACATCAAATCTGAATGGATTTGACATCACTCTACCCGCAATAATATTAGAAAAAATGACACAGGACTAACAGGTACGATGCATTACGATATATTTCGAAGTATTACACGGTTACAAACGGTTCTGCTGCATTCGATACACTGCAAGCACCAATTCCGCATATTACAGTATATTATATTTGTATACACAAACTAATCACGTTTGTGACTTTATTACACTTAATTACACCTCAATGACCCATTGCGTCGGAATTTATTAGGGAACAGTCGCATTTTATCGCGATCTAACACGAATAACCGTTAGTGACATCAAATCTGAATGGATTTGACATCACTCTACCCGCAATAATATTAGAAAAAATGACACAGGACTAACAGGTACGATGCATTACGATATATTTCGAAGTATTACACGGTTACAAACGGTTCTGCTGCATTCGATACACTGCAAGCACCAATTCCGCATATTACAGTATATTATATTTGTATACACAAACTAATCACGTTTGTGACTTTATTACACTTAATTACACCTCAATGACCCATTGCGTCGGAATTTATTAGGGAACAGTCGCATTTTATCGCGATCTAACACGAATAACCGTTAGTGACATCAAATCTGAATGGATTTGACATCACTCTACCCGCAATAATATTAGAAAAAATGACACAGGACTAACAGGTACGATGCATTACGATATATTTCGAAGTATTACACGGTTACAAACGGTTCTGCTGCATTCGATACACTGCAAGCACCAATTCCGCATATTACAGTATATTATATTTGTATACACAAACTAATCACGTTTGTGACTTTATTACACTTAATTACACCTCAATGACCCATTGCGTCGGAATTTATTAGGGAACAGTCGCATTTTATCGCGATCTAACACGAATAACCGTTAGTGACATCAAATCTGAATGGATTTGACATCACTCTACCCGCAATAATATTAGAAAAAATGACACAGGACTAACAGGTACGATGCATTACGATATATTTCGAAGTATTACACGGTTACAAACGGTTCTGCTGCATTCGATACACTGCAAGCACCAATTCCGCATATTACAGTATATTATATTTGTATACACAAACTAATCACGTTTGTGACTTTATTACACTTAATTACACCTCAATGACCCATTGCGTCGGAATTTATTAGGGAACAGTCGCATTTTATCGCGATCTAACACGAATAACCGTTAGTGACATCAAATCTGAATGGATTTGACATCACTCTACCCGCAATAATATTAGAAAAAATGACACAGGACTAACAGGTACGATGCATTACGATATATTTCGAAGTATTACACGGTTACAAACGGTTCTGCTGCATTCGATACACTGCAAGCACCAATTCCGCATATTACAGTATATTATATTTGTATACACAAACTAATCACGTTTGTGACTTTATTACACTTAATTACACCTCAATGACCCATTGCGTCGGAATTTATTAGGGAACAGTCGCATTTTATCGCGATCTAACACGAATAACCGTTAGTGACATCAAATCTGAATGGATTTGACATCACTCTACCCGCAATAATATTAGAAAAAATGACACAGGACTAACAGGTACGATGCATTACGATATATTTCGAAGTATTACACGGTTACAAACGGTTCTGCTGCATTCGATACACTGCAAGCACCAATTCCGCATATTACAGTATATTATATTTGTATACACAAACTAATCACGTTTGTGACTTTATTACACTTAATTACACCTCAATGACCCATTGCGTCGGAATTTATTAGGGAACAGTCGCATTTTATCGCGATCTAACACGAATAACCGTTAGTGACATCAAATCTGAATGGATTTGACATCACTCTACCCGCAATAATATTAGAAAAAATGACACAGGACTAACAGGTACGATGCATTACGATATATTTCGAAGTATTACACGGTTACAAACGGTTCTGCTGCATTCGATACACTGCAAGCACCAATTCCGCATATTACAGTATATTATATTTGTATACACAAACTAATCACGTTTGTGACTTTATTACACTTAATTACACCTCAATGACCCATTGCGTCGGAATTTATTAGGGAACAGTCGCATTTTATCGCGATCTAACACGAATAACCGTTAGTGACATCAAATCTGAATGGATTTGACATCACTCTACCCGCAATAATATTAGAAAAAATGACACAGGACTAACAGGTACGATGCATTACGATATATTTCGAAGTATTACACGGTTACAAACGGTTCTGCTGCATTCGATACACTGCAAGCACCAATTCCGCATATTACAGTATATTATATTTGTATACACAAACTAATCACGTTTGTGACTTTATTACACTTAATTACACCTCAATGACCCATTGCGTCGGAATTTATTAGGGAACAGTCGCATTTTATCGCGATCTAACACGAATAACCGTTAGTGACATCAAATCTGAATGGATTTGACATCACTCTACCCGCAATAATATTAGAAAAAATGACACAGGACTAACAGGTACGATGCATTACGATATATTTCGAAGTATTACACGGTTACAAACGGTTCTGCTGCATTCGATACACTGCAAGCACCAATTCCGCATATTACAGTATATTATATTTGTATACACAAACTAATCACGTTTGTGACTTTATTACACTTAATTACACCTCAATGACCCATTGCGTCGGAATTTATTAGGGAACAGTCGCATTTTATCGCGATCTAACACGAATAACCGTTAGTGACATCAAATCTGAATGGATTTGACATCACTCTACCCGCAATAATATTAGAAAAAATGACACAGGACTAACAGGTACGATGCATTACGATATATTTCGAAGTATTACACGGTTACAAACGGTTCTGCTGCATTCGATACACTGCAAGCACCAATTCCGCATATTACAGTATATTATATTTGTATACACAAACTAATCACGTTTGTGACTTTATTACACTTAATTACACCTCAATGACCCATTGCGTCGGAATTTATTAGGGAACAGTCGCATTTTATCGCGATCTAACACGAATAACCGTTAGTGACATCAAATCTGAATGGATTTGACATCACTCTACCCGCAATAATATTAGAAAAAATGACACAGGACTAACAGGTACGATGCATTACGATATATTTCGAAGTATTACACGGTTACAAACGGTTCTGCTGCATTCGATACACTGCAAGCACCAATTCCGCATATTACAGTATATTATATTTGTATACACAAACTAATCACGTTTGTGACTTTATTACACTTAATTACACCTCAATGACCCATTGCGTCGGAATTTATTAGGGAACAGTCGCATTTTATCGCGATCTAACACGAATAACCGTTAGTGACATCAAATCTGAATGGATTTGACATCACTCTACCCGCAATAATATTAGAAAAAATGACACAGGACTAACAGGTACGATGCATTACGATATATTTCGAAGTATTACACGGTTACAAACGGTTCTGCTGCATTCGATACACTGCAAGCACCAATTCCGCATATTACAGTATATTATATTTGTATACACAAACTAATCACGTTTGTGACTTTATTACACTTAATTACACCTCAATGACCCATTGCGTCGGAATTTATTAGGGAACAGTCGCATTTTATCGCGATCTAACACGAATAACCGTTAGTGACATCAAATCTGAATGGATTTGACATCACTCTACCCGCAATAATATTAGAAAAAATGACACAGGACTAACAGGTACGATGCATTACGATATATTTCGAAGTATTACACGGTTACAAACGGTTCTGCTGCATTCGATACACTGCAAGCACCAATTCCGCATATTACAGTATATTATATTTGTATACACAAACTAATCACGTTTGTGACTTTATTACACTTAATTACACCTCAATGACCCATTGCGTCGGAATTTATTAGGGAACAGTCGCATTTTATCGCGATCTAACACGAATAACCGTTAGTGACATCAAATCTGAATGGATTTGACATCACTCTACCCGCAATAATATTAGAAAAAATGACACAGGACTAACAGGTACGATGCATTACGATATATTTCGAAGTATTACACGGTTACAAACGGTTCTGCTGCATTCGATACACTGCAAGCACCAATTCCGCATATTACAGTATATTATATTTGTATACACAAACTAATCACGTTTGTGACTTTATTACACTTAATTACACCTCAATGACCCATTGCGTCGGAATTTATTAGGGAACAGTCGCATTTTATCGCGATCTAACACGAATAACCGTTAGTGACATCAAATCTGAATGGATTTGACATCACTCTACCCGCAATAATATTAGAAAAAATGACACAGGACTAACAGGTACGATGCATTACGATATATTTCGAAGTATTACACGGTTACAAACGGTTCTGCTGCATTCGATACACTGCAAGCACCAATTCCGCATATTACAGTATATTATATTTGTATACACAAACTAATCACGTTTGTGACTTTATTACACTTAATTACACCTCAATGACCCATTGCGTCGGAATTTATTAGGGAACAGTCGCATTTTATCGCGATCTAACACGAATAACCGTTAGTGACATCAAATCTGAATGGATTTGACATCACTCTACCCGCAATAATATTAGAAAAAATGACACAGGACTAACAGGTACGATGCATTACGATATATTTCGAAGTATTACACGGTTACAAACGGTTCTGCTGCATTCGATACACTGCAAGCACCAATTCCGCATATTACAGTATATTATATTTGTATACACAAACTAATCACGTTTGTGACTTTATTACACTTAATTACACCTCAATGACCCATTGCGTCGGAATTTATTAGGGAACAGTCGCATTTTATCGCGATCTAACACGAATAACCGTTAGTGACATCAAATCTGAATGGATTTGACATCACTCTACCCGCAATAATATTAGAAAAAATGACACAGGACTAACAGGTACGATGCATTACGATATATTTCGAAGTATTACACGGTTACAAACGGTTCTGCTGCATTCGATACACTGCAAGCACCAATTCCGCATATTACAGTATATTATATTTGTATACACAAACTAATCACGTTTGTGACTTTATTACACTTAATTACACCTCAATGACCCATTGCGTCGGAATTTATTAGGGAACAGTCGCATTTTATCGCGATCTAACACGAATAACCGTTAGTGACATCAAATCTGAATGGATTTGACATCACTCTACCCGCAATAATATTAGAAAAAATGACACAGGACTAACAGGTACGATGCATTACGATATATTTCGAAGTATTACACGGTTACAAACGGTTCTGCTGCATTCGATACACTGCAAGCACCAATTCCGCATATTACAGTATATTATATTTGTATACACAAACTAATCACGTTTGTGACTTTATTACACTTAATTACACCTCAATGACCCATTGCGTCGGAATTTATTAGGGAACAGTCGCATTTTATCGCGATCTAACACGAATAACCGTTAGTGACATCAAATCTGAATGGATTTGACATCACTCTACCCGCAATAATATTAGAAAAAATGACACAGGACTAACAGGTACGATGCATTACGATATATTTCGAAGTATTACACGGTTACAAACGGTTCTGCTGCATTCGATACACTGCAAGCACCAATTCCGCATATTACAGTATATTATATTTGTATACACAAACTAATCACGTTTGTGACTTTATTACACTTAATTACACCTCAATGACCCATTGCGTCGGAATTTATTAGGGAACAGTCGCATTTTATCGCGATCTAACACGAATAACCGTTAGTGACATCAAATCTGAATGGATTTGACATCACTCTACCCGCAATAATATTAGAAAAAATGACACAGGACTAACAGGTACGATGCATTACGATATATTTCGAAGTATTACACGGTTACAAACGGTTCTGCTGCATTCGATACACTGCAAGCACCAATTCCGCATATTACAGTATATTATATTTGTATACACAAACTAATCACGTTTGTGACTTTATTACACTTAATTACACCTCAATGACCCATTGCGTCGGAATTTATTAGGGAACAGTCGCATTTTATCGCGATCTAACACGAATAACCGTTAGTGACATCAAATCTGAATGGATTTGACATCACTCTACCCGCAATAATATTAGAAAAAATGACACAGGACTAACAGGTACGATGCATTACGATATATTTCGAAGTATTACACGGTTACAAACGGTTCTGCTGCATTCGATACACTGCAAGCACCAATTCCGCATATTACAGTATATTATATTTGTATACACAAACTAATCACGTTTGTGACTTTATTACACTTAATTACACCTCAATGACCCATTGCGTCGGAATTTATTAGGGAACAGTCGCATTTTATCGCGATCTAACACGAATAACCGTTAGTGACATCAAATCTGAATGGATTTGACATCACTCTACCCGCAATAATATTAGAAAAAATGACACAGGACTAACAGGTACGATGCATTACGATATATTTCGAAGTATTACACGGTTACAAACGGTTCTGCTGCATTCGATACACTGCAAGCACCAATTCCGCATATTACAGTATATTATATTTGTATACACAAACTAATCACGTTTGTGACTTTATTACACTTAATTACACCTCAATGACCCATTGCGTCGGAATTTATTAGGGAACAGTCGCATTTTATCGCGATCTAACACGAATAACCGTTAGTGACATCAAATCTGAATGGATTTGACATCACTCTACCCGCAATAATATTAGAAAAAATGACACAGGACTAACAGGTACGATGCATTACGATATATTTCGAAGTATTACACGGTTACAAACGGTTCTGCTGCATTCGATACACTGCAAGCACCAATTCCGCATATTACAGTATATTATATTTGTATACACAAACTAATCACGTTTGTGACTTTATTACACTTAATTACACCTCAATGACCCATTGCGTCGGAATTTATTAGGGAACAGTCGCATTTTATCGCGATCTAACACGAATAACCGTTAGTGACATCAAATCTGAATGGATTTGACATCACTCTACCCGCAATAATATTAGAAAAAATGACACAGGACTAACAGGTACGATGCATTACGATATATTTCGAAGTATTACACGGTTACAAACGGTTCTGCTGCATTCGATACACTGCAAGCACCAATTCCGCATATTACAGTATATTATATTTGTATACACAAACTAATCACGTTTGTGACTTTATTACACTTAATTACACCTCAATGACCCATTGCGTCGGAATTTATTAGGGAACAGTCGCATTTTATCGCGATCTAACACGAATAACCGTTAGTGACATCAAATCTGAATGGATTTGACATCACTCTACCCGCAATAATATTAGAAAAAATGACACAGGACTAACAGGTACGATGCATTACGATATATTTCGAAGTATTACACGGTTACAAACGGTTCTGCTGCATTCGATACACTGCAAGCACCAATTCCGCATATTACAGTATATTATATTTGTATACACAAACTAATCACGTTTGTGACTTTATTACACTTAATTACACCTCAATGACCCATTGCGTCGGAATTTATTAGGGAACAGTCGCATTTTATCGCGATCTAACACGAATAACCGTTAGTGACATCAAATCTGAATGGATTTGACATCACTCTACCCGCAATAATATTAGAAAAAATGACACAGGACTAACAGGTACGATGCATTACGATATATTTCGAAGTATTACACGGTTACAAACGGTTCTGCTGCATTCGATACACTGCAAGCACCAATTCCGCATATTACAGTATATTATATTTGTATACACAAACTAATNGTTAGTGACATCAAATCTGAATGGATTTGACATCACTCTACCCGCAATAATATTAGAAAAAATGACACAGGACTAACAGGTACGATGCATTACGATATATTTCGAAGTATTACACGGTTACAAACGGTTCTGCTGCATTCGATACACTGCAAGCACCAATTCCGCATATTACAGTATATTATATTTGTATACACAAACTAATCACGTTTGTGACTTTATTACACTTAATTACACCTCAATGACCCATTGCGTCGGAATTTATTAGGGAACAGTCGCATTTTATCGCGATCTAACACGAATAACCGTTAGTGACATCAAATCTGAATGGATTTGACATCACTCTACCCGCAATAATATTAGAAAAAATGACACAGGACTAACAGGTACGATGCATTACGATATATTTCGAAGTATTACACGGTTACAAACGGTTCTGCTGCATTCGATACACTGCAAGCACCAATTCCGCATATTACAGTATATTATATTTGTATACACAAACTAATCACGTTTGTGACTTTATTACACTTAATTACACCTCAATGACCCATTGCGTCGGAATTTATTAGGGAACAGTCGCATTTTATCGCGATCTAACACGAATAACCGTTAGTGACATCAAATCTGAATGGATTTGACATCACTCTACCCGCAATAATATTAGAAAAAATGACACAGGACTAACAGGTACGATGCATTACGATATATTTCGAAGTATTACACGGTTACAAACGGTTCTGCTGCATTCGATACACTGCAAGCACCAATTCCGCATATTACAGTATATTATATTTGTATACACAAACTAATCACGTTTGTGACTTTATTACACTTAATTACACCTCAATGACCCATTGCGTCGGAATTTATTAGGGAACAGTCGCATTTTATCGCGATCTAACACGAATAACCGTTAGTGACATCAAATCTGAATGGATTTGACATCACTCTACCCGCAATAATATTAGAAAAAATGACACAGGACTAACAGGTACGATGCATTACGATATATTTCGAAGTATTACACGGTTACAAACGGTTCTGCTGCATTCGATACACTGCAAGCACCAATTCCGCATATTACAGTATATTATATTTGTATACACAAACTAATCACGTTTGTGACTTTATTACACTTAATTACACCTCAATGACCCATTGCGTCGGAATTTATTAGGGAACAGTCGCATTTTATCGCGATCTAACACGAATAACCGTTAGTGACATCAAATCTGAATGGATTTGACATCACTCTACCCGCAATAATATTAGAAAAAATGACACAGGACTAACAGGTACGATGCATTACGATATATTTCGAAGTATTACACGGTTACAAACGGTTCTGCTGCATTCGATACACTGCAAGCACCAATTCCGCATATTACAGTATATTATATTTGTATACACAAACTAATCACGTTTGTGACTTTATTACACTTAATTACACCTCAATGACCCATTGCGTCGGAATTTATTAGGGAACAGTCGCATTTTATCGCGATCTAACACGAATAACCGTTAGTGACATCAAATCTGAATGGATTTGACATCACTCTACCCGCAATAATATTAGAAAAAATGACACAGGACTAACAGGTACGATGCATTACGATATATTTCGAAGTATTACACGGTTACAAACGGTTCTGCTGCATTCGATACACTGCAAGCACCAATTCCGCATATTACAGTATATTATATTTGTATACACAAACTAATCACGTTTGTGACTTTATTACACTTAATTACACCTCAATGACCCATTGCGTCGGAATTTATTAGGGAACAGTCGCATTTTATCGCGATCTAACACGAATAACCGTTAGTGACATCAAATCTGAATGGATTTGACATCACTCTACCCGCAATAATATTAGAAAAAATGACACAGGACTAACAGGTACGATGCATTACGATATATTTCGAAGTATTACACGGTTACAAACGGTTCTGCTGCATTCGATACACTGCAAGCACCAATTCCGCATATTACAGTATATTATATTTGTATACACAAACTAATCACGTTTGTGACTTTATTACACTTAATTACACCTCAATGACCCATTGCGTCGGAATTTATTAGGGAACAGTCGCATTTTATCGCGATCTAACACGAATAACCGTTAGTGACATCAAATCTGAATGGATTTGACATCACTCTACCCGCAATAATATTAGAAAAAATGACACAGGACTAACAGGTACGATGCATTACGATATATTTCGAAGTATTACACGGTTACAAACGGTTCTGCTGCATTCGATACACTGCAAGCACCAATTCCGCATATTACAGTATATTATATTTGTATACACAAACTAATCACGTTTGTGACTTTATTACACTTAATTACACCTCAATGACCCATTGCGTCGGAATTTATTAGGGAACAGTCGCATTTTATCGCGATCTAACACGAATAACCGTTAGTGACATCAAATCTGAATGGATTTGACATCACTCTACCCGCAATAATATTAGAAAAAATGACACAGGACTAACAGGTACGATGCATTACGATATATTTCGAAGTATTACACGGTTACAAACGGTTCTGCTGCATTCGATACACTGCAAGCACCAATTCCGCATATTACAGTATATTATATTTGTATACACAAACTAATCACGTTTGTGACTTTATTACACTTAATTACACCTCAATGACCCATTGCGTCGGAATTTATTAGGGAACAGTCGCATTTTATCGCGATCTAACACGAATAACCGTTAGTGACATCAAATCTGAATGGATTTGACATCACTCTACCCGCAATAATATTAGAAAAAATGACACAGGACTAACAGGTACGATGCATTACGATATATTTCGAAGTATTACACGGTTACAAACGGTTCTGCTGCATTCGATACACTGCAAGCACCAATTCCGCATATTACAGTATATTATATTTGTATACACAAACTAATCACGTTTGTGACTTTATTACACTTAATTACACCTCAATGACCCATTGCGTCGGAATTTATTAGGGAACAGTCGCATTTTATCGCGATCTAACACGAATAACCGTTAGTGACATCAAATCTGAATGGATTTGACATCACTCTACCCGCAATAATATTAGAAAAAATGACACAGGACTAACAGGTACGATGCATTACGATATATTTCGAAGTATTACACGGTTACAAACGGTTCTGCTGCATTCGATACACTGCAAGCACCAATTCCGCATATTACAGTATATTATATTTGTATACACAAACTAATCACGTTTGTGACTTTATTACACTTAATTACACCTCAATGACCCATTGCGTCGGAATTTATTAGGGAACAGTCGCATTTTATCGCGATCTAACACGAATAACCGTTAGTGACATCAAATCTGAATGGATTTGACATCACTCTACCCGCAATAATATTAGAAAAAATGACACAGGACTAACAGGTACGATGCATTACGATATATTTCGAAGTATTACACGGTTACAAACGGTTCTGCTGCATTCGATACACTGCAAGCACCAATTCCGCATATTACAGTATATTATATTTGTATACACAAACTAATCACGTTTGTGACTTTATTACACTTAATTACACCTCAATGACCCATTGCGTCGGAATTTATTAGGGAACAGTCGCATTTTATCGCGATCTAACACGAATAACCGTTAGTGACATCAAATCTGAATGGATTTGACATCACTCTACCCGCAATAATATTAGAAAAAATGACACAGGACTAACAGGTACGATGCATTACGATATATTTCGAAGTATTACACGGTTACAAACGGTTCTGCTGCATTCGATACACTGCAAGCACCAATTCCGCATATTACAGTATATTATATTTGTATACACAAACTAATCACGTTTGTGACTTTATTACACTTAATTACACCTCAATGACCCATTGCGTCGGAATTTATTAGGGAACAGTCGCATTTTATCGCGATCTAACACGAATAACCGTTAGTGACATCAAATCTGAATGGATTTGACATCACTCTACCCGCAATAATATTAGAAAAAATGACACAGGACTAACAGGTACGATGCATTACGATATATTTCGAAGTATTACACGGTTACAAACGGTTCTGCTGCATTCGATACACTGCAAGCACCAATTCCGCATATTACAGTATATTATATTTGTATACACAAACTAATCACGTTTGTGACTTTATTACACTTAATTACACCTCAATGACCCATTGCGTCGGAATTTATTAGGGAACAGTCGCATTTTATCGCGATCTAACACGAATAACCGTTAGTGACATCAAATCTGAATGGATTTGACATCACTCTACCCGCAATAATATTAGAAAAAATGACACAGGACTAACAGGTACGATGCATTACGATATATTTCGAAGTATTACACGGTTACAAACGGTTCTGCTGCATTCGATACACTGCAAGCACCAATTCCGCATATTACAGTATATTATATTTGTATACACAAACTAATCACGTTTGTGACTTTATTACACTTAATTACAC
The DNA here is from genome assembly GCA_036937485.2 of Tetragonisca angustula. NCBI lineage: Eukaryota > Metazoa > Arthropoda > Insecta > Hymenoptera > Apidae > Tetragonisca > Tetragonisca angustula. The sequence goes on along the minus strand of JAWNGG020000520.1, from coordinate 21,225 downwards.
CTCAATGACCCATTGCGTCGGAATTTATTAGGGAACAGTCGCATTTTATCGCGATCTAACACGAATAACCGTTAGTGACATCAAATCTGAATGGATTTGACATCACTCTACCCGCAATAATATTAGAAAAAATGACACAGGACTAACAGGTACGATGCATTACGATATATTTCGAAGTATTACACGGTTACAAACGGTTCTGCTGCATTCGATACACTGCAAGCACCAATTCCGCATATTACAGTATATTATATTTGTATACACAAACTAATCACGTTTGTGACTTTATTACACTTAATTACACCTCAATGACCCATTGCGTCGGAATTTATTAGGGAACAGTCGCATTTTATCGCGATCTAACACGAATAACCGTTAGTGACATCAAATCTGAATGGATTTGACATCACTCTACCCGCAATAATATTAGAAAAAATGACACAGGACTAACAGGTACGATGCATTACGATATATTTCGAAGTATTACACGGTTACAAACGGTTCTGCTGCATTCGATACACTGCAAGCACCAATTCCGCATATTACAGTATATTATATTTGTATACACAAACTAATCACGTTTGTGACTTTATTACACTTAATTACACCTCAATGACCCATTGCGTCGGAATTTATTAGGGAACAGTCGCATTTTATCGCGATCTAACACGAATAACCGTTAGTGACATCAAATCTGAATGGATTTGACATCACTCTACCCGCAATAATATTAGAAAAAATGACACAGGACTAACAGGTACGATGCATTACGATATATTTCGAAGTATTACACGGTTACAAACGGTTCTGCTGCATTCGATACACTGCAAGCACCAATTCCGCATATTACAGTATATTATATTTGTATACACAAACTAATCACGTTTGTGACTTTATTACACTTAATTACACCTCAATGACCCATTGCGTCGGAATTTATTAGGGAACAGTCGCATTTTATCGCGATCTAACACGAATAACCGTTAGTGACATCAAATCTGAATGGATTTGACATCACTCTACCCGCAATAATATTAGAAAAAATGACACAGGACTAACAGGTACGATGCATTACGATATATTTCGAAGTATTACACGGTTACAAACGGTTCTGCTGCATTCGATACACTGCAAGCACCAATTCCGCATATTACAGTATATTATATTTGTATACACAAACTAATCACGTTTGTGACTTTATTACACTTAATTACACCTCAATGACCCATTGCGTCGGAATTTATTAGGGAACAGTCGCATTTTATCGCGATCTAACACGAATAACCGTTAGTGACATCAAATCTGAATGGATTTGACATCACTCTACCCGCAATAATATTAGAAAAAATGACACAGGACTAACAGGTACGATGCATTACGATATATTTCGAAGTATTACACGGTTACAAACGGTTCTGCTGCATTCGATACACTGCAAGCACCAATTCCGCATATTACAGTATATTATATTTGTATACACAAACTAATCACGTTTGTGACTTTATTACACTTAATTACACCTCAATGACCCATTGCGTCGGAATTTATTAGGGAACAGTCGCATTTTATCGCGATCTAACACGAATAACCGTTAGTGACATCAAATCTGAATGGATTTGACATCACTCTACCCGCAATAATATTAGAAAAAATGACACAGGACTAACAGGTACGATGCATTACGATATATTTCGAAGTATTACACGGTTACAAACGGTTCTGCTGCATTCGATACACTGCAAGCACCAATTCCGCATATTACAGTATATTATATTTGTATACACAAACTAATCACGTTTGTGACTTTATTACACTTAATTACACCTCAATGACCCATTGCGTCGGAATTTATTAGGGAACAGTCGCATTTTATCGCGATCTAACACGAATAACCGTTAGTGACATCAAATCTGAATGGATTTGACATCACTCTACCCGCAATAATATTAGAAAAAATGACACAGGACTAACAGGTACGATGCATTACGATATATTTCGAAGTATTACACGGTTACAAACGGTTCTGCTGCATTCGATACACTGCAAGCACCAATTCCGCATATTACAGTATATTATATTTGTATACACAAACTAATCACGTTTGTGACTTTATTACACTTAATTACACCTCAATGACCCATTGCGTCGGAATTTATTAGGGAACAGTCGCATTTTATCGCGATCTAACACGAATAACCGTTAGTGACATCAAATCTGAATGGATTTGACATCACTCTACCCGCAATAATATTAGAAAAAATGACACAGGACTAACAGGTACGATGCATTACGATATATTTCGAAGTATTACACGGTTACAAACGGTTCTGCTGCATTCGATACACTGCAAGCACCAATTCCGCATATTACAGTATATTATATTTGTATACACAAACTAATCACGTTTGTGACTTTATTACACTTAATTACACCTCAATGACCCATTGCGTCGGAATTTATTAGGGAACAGTCGCATTTTATCGCGATCTAACACGAATAACCGTTAGTGACATCAAATCTGAATGGATTTGACATCACTCTACCCGCAATAATATTAGAAAAAATGACACAGGACTAACAGGTACGATGCATTACGATATATTTCGAAGTATTACACGGTTACAAACGGTTCTGCTGCATTCGATACACTGCAAGCACCAATTCCGCATATTACAGTATATTATATTTGTATACACAAACTAATCACGTTTGTGACTTTATTACACTTAATTACACCTCAATGACCCATTGCGTCGGAATTTATTAGGGAACAGTCGCATTTTATCGCGATCTAACACGAATAACCGTTAGTGACATCAAATCTGAATGGATTTGACATCACTCTACCCGCAATAATATTAGAAAAAATGACACAGGACTAACAGGTACGATGCATTACGATATATTTCGAAGTATTACACGGTTACAAACGGTTCTGCTGCATTCGATACACTGCAAGCACCAATTCCGCATATTACAGTATATTATATTTGTATACACAAACTAATCACGTTTGTGACTTTATTACACTTAATTACACCTCAATGACCCATTGCGTCGGAATTTATTAGGGAACAGTCGCATTTTATCGCGATCTAACACGAATAACCGTTAGTGACATCAAATCTGAATGGATTTGACATCACTCTACCCGCAATAATATTAGAAAAAATGACACAGGACTAACAGGTACGATGCATTACGATATATTTCGAAGTATTACACGGTTACAAACGGTTCTGCTGCATTCGATACACTGCAAGCACCAATTCCGCATATTACAGTATATTATATTTGTATACACAAACTAATCACGTTTGTGACTTTATTACACTTAATTACACCTCAATGACCCATTGCGTCGGAATTTATTAGGGAACAGTCGCATTTTATCGCGATCTAACACGAATAACCGTTAGTGACATCAAATCTGAATGGATTTGACATCACTCTACCCGCAATAATATTAGAAAAAATGACACAGGACTAACAGGTACGATGCATTACGATATATTTCGAAGTATTACACGGTTACAAACGGTTCTGCTGCATTCGATACACTGCAAGCACCAATTCCGCATATTACAGTATATTATATTTGTATACACAAACTAATCACGTTTGTGACTTTATTACACTTAATTACACCTCAATGACCCATTGCGTCGGAATTTATTAGGGAACAGTCGCATTTTATCGCGATCTAACACGAATAACCGTTAGTGACATCAAATCTGAATGGATTTGACATCACTCTACCCGCAATAATATTAGAAAAAATGACACAGGACTAACAGGTACGATGCATTACGATATATTTCGAAGTATTACACGGTTACAAACGGTTCTGCTGCATTCGATACACTGCAAGCACCAATTCCGCATATTACAGTATATTATATTTGTATACACAAACTAATCACGTTTGTGACTTTATTACACTTAATTACACCTCAATGACCCATTGCGTCGGAATTTATTAGGGAACAGTCGCATTTTATCGCGATCTAACACGAATAACCGTTAGTGACATCAAATCTGAATGGATTTGACATCACTCTACCCGCAATAATATTAGAAAAAATGACACAGGACTAACAGGTACGATGCATTACGATATATTTCGAAGTATTACACGGTTACAAACGGTTCTGCTGCATTCGATACACTGCAAGCACCAATTCCGCATATTACAGTATATTATATTTGTATACACAAACTAATCACGTTTGTGACTTTATTACACTTAATTACACCTCAATGACCCATTGCGTCGGAATTTATTAGGGAACAGTCGCATTTTATCGCGATCTAACACGAATAACCGTTAGTGACATCAAATCTGAATGGATTTGACATCACTCTACCCGCAATAATATTAGAAAAAATGACACAGGACTAACAGGTACGATGCATTACGATATATTTCGAAGTATTACACGGTTACAAACGGTTCTGCTGCATTCGATACACTGCAAGCACCAATTCCGCATATTACAGTATATTATATTTGTATACACAAACTAATCACGTTTGTGACTTTATTACACTTAATTACACCTCAATGACCCATTGCGTCGGAATTTATTAGGGAACAGTCGCATTTTATCGCGATCTAACACGAATAACCGTTAGTGACATCAAATCTGAATGGATTTGACATCACTCTACCCGCAATAATATTAGAAAAAATGACACAGGACTAACAGGTACGATGCATTACGATATATTTCGAAGTATTACACGGTTACAAACGGTTCTGCTGCATTCGATACACTGCAAGCACCAATTCCGCATATTACAGTATATTATATTTGTATACACAAACTAATCACGTTTGTGACTTTATTACACTTAATTACACCTCAATGACCCATTGCGTCGGAATTTATTAGGGAACAGTCGCATTTTATCGCGATCTAACACGAATAACCGTTAGTGACATCAAATCTGAATGGATTTGACATCACTCTACCCGCAATAATATTAGAAAAAATGACACAGGACTAACAGGTACGATGCATTACGATATATTTCGAAGTATTACACGGTTACAAACGGTTCTGCTGCATTCGATACACTGCAAGCACCAATTCCGCATATTACAGTATATTATATTTGTATACACAAACTAATCACGTTTGTGACTTTATTACACTTAATTACACCTCAATGACCCATTGCGTCGGAATTTATTAGGGAACAGTCGCATTTTATCGCGATCTAACACGAATAACCGTTAGTGACATCAAATCTGAATGGATTTGACATCACTCTACCCGCAATAATATTAGAAAAAATGACACAGGACTAACAGGTACGATGCATTACGATATATTTCGAAGTATTACACGGTTACAAACGGTTCTGCTGCATTCGATACACTGCAAGCACCAATTCCGCATATTACAGTATATTATATTTGTATACACAAACTAATCACGTTTGTGACTTTATTACACTTAATTACACCTCAATGACCCATTGCGTCGGAATTTATTAGGGAACAGTCGCATTTTATCGCGATCTAACACGAATAACCGTTAGTGACATCAAATCTGAATGGATTTGACATCACTCTACCCGCAATAATATTAGAAAAAATGACACAGGACTAACAGGTACGATGCATTACGATATATTTCGAAGTATTACACGGTTACAAACGGTTCTGCTGCATTCGATACACTGCAAGCACCAATTCCGCATATTACAGTATATTATATTTGTATACACAAACTAATCACGTTTGTGACTTTATTACACTTAATTACACCTCAATGACCCATTGCGTCGGAATTTATTAGGGAACAGTCGCATTTTATCGCGATCTAACACGAATAACCGTTAGTGACATCAAATCTGAATGGATTTGACATCACTCTACCCGCAATAATATTAGAAAAAATGACACAGGACTAACAGGTACGATGCATTACGATATATTTCGAAGTATTACACGGTTACAAACGGTTCTGCTGCATTCGATACACTGCAAGCACCAATTCCGCATATTACAGTATATTATATTTGTATACACAAACTAATCACGTTTGTGACTTTATTACACTTAATTACACCTCAATGACCCATTGCGTCGGAATTTATTAGGGAACAGTCGCATTTTATCGCGATCTAACACGAATAACCGTTAGTGACATCAAATCTGAATGGATTTGACATCACTCTACCCGCAATAATATTAGAAAAAATGACACAGGACTAACAGGTACGATGCATTACGATATATTTCGAAGTATTACACGGTTACAAACGGTTCTGCTGCATTCGATACACTGCAAGCACCAATTCCGCATATTACAGTATATTATATTTGTATACACAAACTAATCACGTTTGTGACTTTATTACACTTAATTACACCTCAATGACCCATTGCGTCGGAATTTATTAGGGAACAGTCGCATTTTATCGCGATCTAACACGAATAACCGTTAGTGACATCAAATCTGAATGGATTTGACATCACTCTACCCGCAATAATATTAGAAAAAATGACACAGGACTAACAGGTACGATGCATTACGATATATTTCGAAGTATTACACGGTTACAAACGGTTCTGCTGCATTCGATACACTGCAAGCACCAATTCCGCATATTACAGTATATTATATTTGTATACACAAACTAATCACGTTTGTGACTTTATTACACTTAATTACACCTCAATGACCCATTGCGTCGGAATTTATTAGGGAACAGTCGCATTTTATCGCGATCTAACACGAATAACCGTTAGTGACATCAAATCTGAATGGATTTGACATCACTCTACCCGCAATAATATTAGAAAAAATGACACAGGACTAACAGGTACGATGCATTACGATATATTTCGAAGTATTACACGGTTACAAACGGTTCTGCTGCATTCGATACACTGCAAGCACCAATTCCGCATATTACAGTATATTATATTTGTATACACAAACTAATCACGTTTGTGACTTTATTACACTTAATTACACCTCAATGACCCATTGCGTCGGAATTTATTAGGGAACAGTCGCATTTTATCGCGATCTAACACGAATAACCGTTAGTGACATCAAATCTGAATGGATTTGACATCACTCTACCCGCAATAATATTAGAAAAAATGACACAGGACTAACAGGTACGATGCATTACGATATATTTCGAAGTATTACACGGTTACAAACGGTTCTGCTGCATTCGATACACTGCAAGCACCAATTCCGCATATTACAGTATATTATATTTGTATACACAAACTAATCACGTTTGTGACTTTATTACACTTAATTACACCTCAATGACCCATTGCGTCGGAATTTATTAGGGAACAGTCGCATTTTATCGCGATCTAACACGAATAACCGTTAGTGACATCAAATCTGAATGGATTTGACATCACTCTACCCGCAATAATATTAGAAAAAATGACACAGGACTAACAGGTACGATGCATTACGATATATTTCGAAGTATTACACGGTTACAAACGGTTCTGCTGCATTCGATACACTGCAAGCACCAATTCCGCATATTACAGTATATTATATTTGTATACACAAACTAATCACGTTTGTGACTTTATTACACTTAATTACACCTCAATGACCCATTGCGTCGGAATTTATTAGGGAACAGTCGCATTTTATCGCGATCTAACACGAATAACCGTTAGTGACATCAAATCTGAATGGATTTGACATCACTCTACCCGCAATAATATTAGAAAAAATGACACAGGACTAACAGGTACGATGCATTACGATATATTTCGAAGTATTACACGGTTACAAACGGTTCTGCTGCATTCGATACACTGCAAGCACCAATTCCGCATATTACAGTATATTATATTTGTATACACAAACTAATCACGTTTGTGACTTTATTACACTTAATTACACCTCAATGACCCATTGCGTCGGAATTTATTAGGGAACAGTCGCATTTTATCGCGATCTAACACGAATAACCGTTAGTGACATCAAATCTGAATGGATTTGACATCACTCTACCCGCAATAATATTAGAAAAAATGACACAGGACTAACAGGTACGATGCATTACGATATATTTCGAAGTATTACACGGTTACAAACGGTTCTGCTGCATTCGATACACTGCAAGCACCAATTCCGCATATTACAGTATATTATATTTGTATACACAAACTAATCACGTTTGTGACTTTATTACACTTAATTACACCTCAATGACCCATTGCGTCGGAATTTATTAGGGAACAGTCGCATTTTATCGCGATCTAACACGAATAACCGTTAGTGACATCAAATCTGAATGGATTTGACATCACTCTACCCGCAATAATATTAGAAAAAATGACACAGGACTAACAGGTACGATGCATTACGATATATTTCGAAGTATTACACGGTTACAAACGGTTCTGCTGCATTCGATACACTGCAAGCACCAATTCCGCATATTACAGTATATTATATTTGTATACACAAACTAATCACGTTTGTGACTTTATTACACTTAATTACACCTCAATGACCCATTGCGTCGGAATTTATTAGGGAACAGTCGCATTTTATCGCGATCTAACACGAATAACCGTTAGTGACATCAAATCTGAATGGATTTGACATCACTCTACCCGCAATAATATTAGAAAAAATGACACAGGACTAACAGGTACGATGCATTACGATATATTTCGAAGTATTACACGGTTACAAACGGTTCTGCTGCATTCGATACACTGCAAGCACCAATTCCGCATATTACAGTATATTATATTTGTATACACAAACTAATCACGTTTGTGACTTTATTACACTTAATTACACCTCAATGACCCATTGCGTCGGAATTTATTAGGGAACAGTCGCATTTTATCGCGATCTAACACGAATAACCGTTAGTGACATCAAATCTGAATGGATTTGACATCACTCTACCCGCAATAATATTAGAAAAAATGACACAGGACTAACAGGTACGATGCATTACGATATATTTCGAAGTATTACACGGTTACAAACGGTTCTGCTGCATTCGATACACTGCAAGCACCAATTCCGCATATTACAGTATATTATATTTGTATACACAAACTAATCACGTTTGTGACTTTATTACACTTAATTACACCTCAATGACCCATTGCGTCGGAATTTATTAGGGAACAGTCGCATTTTATCGCGATCTAACACGAATAACCGTTAGTGACATCAAATCTGAATGGATTTGACATCACTCTACCCGCAATAATATTAGAAAAAATGACACAGGACTAACAGGTACGATGCATTACGATATATTTCGAAGTATTACACGGTTACAAACGGTTCTGCTGCATTCGATACACTGCAAGCACCAATTCCGCATATTACAGTATATTATATTTGTATACACAAACTAATCACGTTTGTGACTTTATTACACTTAATTACACCTCAATGACCCATTGCGTCGGAATTTATTAGGGAACAGTCGCATTTTATCGCGATCTAACACGAATAACCGTTAGTGACATCAAATCTGAATGGATTTGACATCACTCTACCCGCAATAATATTAGAAAAAATGACACAGGACTAACAGGTACGATGCATTACGATATATTTCGAAGTATTACACGGTTACAAACGGTTCTGCTGCATTCGATACACTGCAAGCACCAATTCCGCATATTACAGTATATTATATTTGTATACACAAACTAATCACGTTTGTGACTTTATTACACTTAATTACACCTCAATGACCCATTGCGTCGGAATTTATTAGGGAACAGTCGCATTTTATCGCGATCTAACACGAATAACCGTTAGTGACATCAAATCTGAATGGATTTGACATCACTCTACCCGCAATAATATTAGAAAAAATGACACAGGACTAACAGGTACGATGCATTACGATATATTTCGAAGTATTACACGGTTACAAACGGTTCTGCTGCATTCGATACACTGCAAGCACCAATTCCGCATATTACAGTATATTATATTTGTATACACAAACTAATCACGTTTGTGACTTTATTACACTTAATTACACCTCAATGACCCATTGCGTCGGAATTTATTAGGGAACAGTCGCATTTTATCGCGATCTAACACGAATAACCGTTAGTGACATCAAATCTGAATGGATTTGACATCACTCTACCCGCAATAATATTAGAAAAAATGACACAGGACTAACAGGTACGATGCATTACGATATATTTCGAAGTATTACACGGTTACAAACGGTTCTGCTGCATTCGATACACTGCAAGCACCAATTCCGCATATTACAGTATATTATATTTGTATACACAAACTAATCACGTTTGTGACTTTATTACACTTAATTACACCTCAATGACCCATTGCGTCGGAATTTATTAGGGAACAGTCGCATTTTATCGCGATCTAACACGAATAACCGTTAGTGACATCAAATCTGAATGGATTTGACATCACTCTACCCGCAATAATATTAGAAAAAATGACACAGGACTAACAGGTACGATGCATTACGATATATTTCGAAGTATTACACGGTTACAAACGGTTCTGCTGCATTCGATACACTGCAAGCACCAATTCCGCATATTACAGTATATTATATTTGTATACACAAACTAATCACGTTTGTGACTTTATTACACTTAATTACACCTCAATGACCCATTGCGTCGGAATTTATTAGGGAACAGTCGCATTTTATCGCGATCTAACACGAATAACCGTTAGTGACATCAAATCTGAATGGATTTGACATCACTCTACCCGCAATAATATTAGAAAAAATGACACAGGACTAACAGGTACGATGCATTACGATATATTTCGAAGTATTACACGGTTACAAACGGTTCTGCTGCATTCGATACACTGCAAGCACCAATTCCGCATATTACAGTATATTATATTTGTATACACAAACTAATCACGTTTGTGACTTTATTACACTTAATTACACCTCAATGACCCATTGCGTCGGAATTTATTAGGGAACAGTCGCATTTTATCGCGATCTAACACGAATAACCGTTAGTGACATCAAATCTGAATGGATTTGACATCACTCTACCCGCAATAATATTAGAAAAAATGACACAGGACTAACAGGTACGATGCATTACGATATATTTCGAAGTATTACACGGTTACAAACGGTTCTGCTGCATTCGATACACTGCAAGCACCAATTCCGCATATTACAGTATATTATATTTGTATACACAAACTAATCACGTTTGTGACTTTATTACACTTAATTACACCTCAATGACCCATTGCGTCGGAATTTATTAGGGAACAGTCGCATTTTATCGCGATCTAACACGAATAACCGTTAGTGACATCAAATCTGAATGGATTTGACATCACTCTACCCGCAATAATATTAGAAAAAATGACACAGGACTAACAGGTACGATGCATTACGATATATTTCGAAGTATTACACGGTTACAAACGGTTCTGCTGCATTCGATACACTGCAAGCACCAATTCCGCATATTACAGTATATTATATTTGTATACACAAACTAATCACGTTTGTGACTTTATTACACTTAATTACACCTCAATGACCCATTGCGTCGGAATTTATTAGGGAACAGTCGCATTTTATCGCGATCTAACACGAATAACCGTTAGTGACATCAAATCTGAATGGATTTGACATCACTCTACCCGCAATAATATTAGAAAAAATGACACAGGACTAACAGGTACGATGCATTACGATATATTTCGAAGTATTACACGGTTACAAACGGTTCTGCTGCATTCGATACACTGCAAGCACCAATTCCGCATATTACAGTATATTATATTTGTATACACAAACTAATCACGTTTGTGACTTTATTACACTTAATTACACCTCAATGACCCATTGCGTCGGAATTTATTAGGGAACAGTCGCATTTTATCGCGATCTAACACGAATAACCGTTAGTGACATCAAATCTGAATGGATTTGACATCACTCTACCCGCAATAATATTAGAAAAAATGACACAGGACTAACAGGTACGATGCATTACGATATATTTCGAAGTATTACACGGTTACAAACGGTTCTGCTGCATTCGATACACTGCAAGCACCAATTCCGCATATTACAGTATATTATATTTGTATACACAAACTAATCACGTTTGTGACTTTATTACACTTAATTACACCTCAATGACCCATTGCGTCGGAATTTATTAGGGAACAGTCGCATTTTATCGCGATCTAACACGAATAACCGTTAGTGACATCAAATCTGAATGGATTTGACATCACTCTACCCGCAATAATATTAGAAAAAATGACACAGGACTAACAGGTACGATGCATTACGATATATTTCGAAGTATTACACGGTTACAAACGGTTCTGCTGCATTCGATACACTGCAAGCACCAATTCCGCATATTACAGTATATTATATTTGTATACACAAACTAATCACGTTTGTGACTTTATTACACTTAATTACACCTCAATGACCCATTGCGTCGGAATTTATTAGGGAACAGTCGCATTTTATCGCGATCTAACACGAATAACCGTTAGTGACATCAAATCTGAATGGATTTGACATCACTCTACCCGCAATAATATTAGAAAAAATGACACAGGACTAACAGGTACGATGCATTACGATATATTTCGAAGTATTACACGGTTACAAACGGTTCTGCTGCATTCGATACACTGCAAGCACCAATTCCGCATATTACAGTATATTATATTTGTATACACAAACTAATCACGTTTGTGACTTTATTACACTTAATTACACCTCAATGACCCATTGCGTCGGAATTTATTAGGGAACAGTCGCATTTTATCGCGATCTAACACGAATAACCGTTAGTGACATCAAATCTGAATGGATTTGACATCACTCTACCCGCAATAATATTAGAAAAAATGACACAGGACTAACAGGTACGATGCATTACGATATATTTCGAAGTATTACACGGTTACAAACGGTTCTGCTGCATTCGATACACTGCAAGCACCAATTCCGCATATTACAGTATATTATATTTGTATACACAAACTAATCACGTTTGTGACTTTATTACACTTAATTACACCTCAATGACCCATTGCGTCGGAATTTATTAGGGAACAGTCGCATTTTATCGCGATCTAACACGAATAACCGTTAGTGACATCAAATCTGAATGGATTTGACATCACTCTACCCGCAATAATATTAGAAAAAATGACACAGGACTAACAGGTACGATGCATTACGATATATTTCGAAGTATTACACGGTTACAAACGGTTCTGCTGCATTCGATACACTGCAAGCACCAATTCCGCATATTACAGTATATTATATTTGTATACACAAACTAATCACGTTTGTGACTTTATTACACTTAATTACACCTCAATGACCCATTGCGTCGGAATTTATTAGGGAACAGTCGCATTTTATCGCGATCTAACACGAATAACCGTTAGTGACATCAAATCTGAATGGATTTGACATCACTCTACCCGCAATAATATTAGAAAAAATGACACAGGACTAACAGGTACGATGCATTACGATATATTTCGAAGTATTACACGGTTACAAACGGTTCTGCTGCATTCGATACACTGCAAGCACCAATTCCGCATATTACAGTATATTATATTTGTATACACAAACTAATCACGTTTGTGACTTTATTACACTTAATTACACCTCAATGACCCATTGCGTCGGAATTTATTAGGGAACAGTCGCATTTTATCGCGATCTAACACGAATAACCGTTAGTGACATCAAATCTGAATGGATTTGACATCACTCTACCCGCAATAATATTAGAAAAAATGACACAGGACTAACAGGTACGATGCATTACGATATATTTCGAAGTATTACACGGTTACAAACGGTTCTGCTGCATTCGATACACTGCAAGCACCAATTCCGCATATTACAGTATATTATATTTGTATACACAAACTAATCACGTTTGTGACTTTATTACACTTAATTACACCTCAATGACCCATTGCGTCGGAATTTATTAGGGAACAGTCGCATTTTATCGCGATCTAACACGAATAACCGTTAGTGACATCAAATCTGAATGGATTTGACATCACTCTACCCGCAATAATATTAGAAAAAATGACACAGGACTAACAGGTACGATGCATTACGATATATTTCGAAGTATTACACGGTTACAAACGGTTCTGCTGCATTCGATACACTGCAAGCACCAATTCCGCATATTACAGTATATTATATTTGTATACACAAACTAATCACGTTTGTGACTTTATTACACTTAATTACACCTCAATGACCCATTGCGTCGGAATTTATTAGGGAACAGTCGCATTTTATCGCGATCTAACACGAATAACCGTTAGTGACATCAAATCTGAATGGATTTGACATCACTCTACCCGCAATAATATTAGAAAAAATGACACAGGACTAACAGGTACGATGCATTACGATATATTTCGAAGTATTACACGGTTACAAACGGTTCTGCTGCATTCGATACACTGCAAGCACCAATTCCGCATATTACAGTATATTATATTTGTATACACAAACTAATCACGTTTGTGACTTTATTACACTTAATTACACCTCAATGACCCATTGCGTCGGAATTTATTAGGGAACAGTCGCATTTTATCGCGATCTAACACGAATAACCGTTAGTGACATCAAATCTGAATGGATTTGACATCACTCTACCCGCAATAATATTAGAAAAAATGACACAGGACTAACAGGTACGATGCATTACGATATATTTCGAAGTATTACACGGTTACAAACGGTTCTGCTGCATTCGATACACTGCAAGCACCAATTCCGCATATTACAGTATATTATATTTGTATACACAAACTAATCACGTTTGTGACTTTATTACACTTAATTACACCTCAATGACCCATTGCGTCGGAATTTATTAGGGAACAGTCGCATTTTATCGCGATCTAACACGAATAACCGTTAGTGACATCAAATCTGAATGGATTTGACATCACTCTACCCGCAATAATATTAGAAAAAATGACACAGGACTAACAGGTACGATGCATTACGATATATTTCGAAGTATTACACGGTTACAAACGGTTCTGCTGCATTCGATACACTGCAAGCACCAATTCCGCATATTACAGTATATTATATTTGTATACACAAACTAATCACGTTTGTGACTTTATTACACTTAATTACACCTCAATGACCCATTGCGTCGGAATTTATTAGGGAACAGTCGCATTTTATCGCGATCTAACACGAATAACCGTTAGTGACATCAAATCTGAATGGATTTGACATCACTCTACCCGCAATAATATTAGAAAAAATGACACAGGACTAACAGGTACGATGCATTACGATATATTTCGAAGTATTACACGGTTACAAACGGTTCTGCTGCATTCGATACACTGCAAGCACCAATTCCGCATATTACAGTATATTATATTTGTATACACAAACTAATCACGTTTGTGACTTTATTACACTTAATTACACCTCAATGACCCATTGCGTCGGAATTTATTAGGGAACAGTCGCATTTTATCGCGATCTAACACGAATAACCGTTAGTGACATCAAATCTGAATGGATTTGACATCACTCTACCCGCAATAATATTAGAAAAAATGACACAGGACTAACAGGTACGATGCATTACGATATATTTCGAAGTATTACACGGTTACAAACGGTTCTGCTGCATTCGATACACTGCAAGCACCAATTCCGCATATTACAGTATATTATATTTGTATACACAAACTAATCACGTTTGTGACTTTATTACACTTAATTACACCTCAATGACCCATTGCGTCGGAATTTATTAGGGAACAGTCGCATTTTATCGCGATCTAACACGAATAACCGTTAGTGACATCAAATCTGAATGGATTTGACATCACTCTACCCGCAATAATATTAGAAAAAATGACACAGGACTAACAGGTACGATGCATTACGATATATTTCGAAGTATTACACGGTTACAAACGGTTCTGCTGCATTCGATACACTGCAAGCACCAATTCCGCATATTACAGTATATTATATTTGTATACACAAACTAATCACGTTTGTGACTTTATTACACTTAATTACACCTCAATGACCCATTGCGTCGGAATTTATTAGGGAACAGTCGCATTTTATCGCGATCTAACACGAATAACCGTTAGTGACATCAAATCTGAATGGATTTGACATCACTCTACCCGCAATAATATTAGAAAAAATGACACAGGACTAACAGGTACGATGCATTACGATATATTTCGAAGTATTACACGGTTACAAACGGTTCTGCTGCATTCGATACACTGCAAGCACCAATTCCGCATATTACAGTATATTATATTTGTATACACAAACTAATCACGTTTGTGACTTTATTACACTTAATTACACCTCAATGACCCATTGCGTCGGAATTTATTAGGGAACAGTCGCATTTTATCGCGATCTAACACGAATAACCGTTAGTGACATCAAATCTGAATGGATTTGACATCACTCTACCCGCAATAATATTAGAAAAAATGACACAGGACTAACAGGTACGATGCATTACGATATATTTCGAAGTATTACACGGTTACAAACGGTTCTGCTGCATTCGATACACTGCAAGCACCAATTCCGCATATTACAGTATATTATATTTGTATACACAAACTAATCACGTTTGTGACTTTATTACACTTAATTACACCTCAATGACCCATTGCGTCGGAATTTATTAGGGAACAGTCGCATTTTATCGCGATCTAACACGAATAACCGTTAGTGACATCAAATCTGAATGGATTTGACATCACTCTACCCGCAATAATATTAGAAAAAATGACACAGGACTAACAGGTACGATGCATTACGATATATTTCGAAGTATTACACGGTTACAAACGGTTCTGCTGCATTCGATACACTGCAAGCACCAATTCCGCATATTACAGTATATTATATTTGTATACACAAACTAATCACGTTTGTGACTTTATTACACTTAATTACACCTCAATGACCCATTGCGTCGGAATTTATTAGGGAACAGTCGCATTTTATCGCGATCTAACACGAATAACCGTTAGTGACATCAAATCTGAATGGATTTGACATCACTCTACCCGCAATAATATTAGAAAAAATGACACAGGACTAACAGGTACGATGCATTACGATATATTTCGAAGTATTACACGGTTACAAACGGTTCTGCTGCATTCGATACACTGCAAGCACCAATTCCGCATATTACAGTATATTATATTTGTATACACAAACTAATCACGTTTGTGACTTTATTACACTTAATTACACCTCAATGACCCATTGCGTCGGAATTTATTAGGGAACAGTCGCATTTTATCGCGATCTAACACGAATAACCGTTAGTGACATCAAATCTGAATGGATTTGACATCACTCTACCCGCAATAATATTAGAAAAAATGACACAGGACTAACAGGTACGATGCATTACGATATATTTCGAAGTATTACACGGTTACAAACGGTTCTGCTGCATTCGATACACTGCAAGCACCAATTCCGCATATTACAGTATATTATATTTGTATACACAAACTAATCACGTTTGTGACTTTATTACACTTAATTACACCTCAATGACCCATTGCGTCGGAATTTATTAGGGAACAGTCGCATTTTATCGCGATCTAACACGAATAACCGTTAGTGACATCAAATCTGAATGGATTTGACATCACTCTACCCGCAATAATATTAGAAAAAATGACACAGGACTAACAGGTACGATGCATTACGATATATTTCGAAGTATTACACGGTTACAAACGGTTCTGCTGCATTCGATACACTGCAAGCACCAATTCCGCATATTACAGTATATTATATTTGTATACACAAACTAATCACGTTTGTGACTTTATTACACTTAATTACACCTCAATGACCCATTGCGTCGGAATTTATTAGGGAACAGTCGCATTTTATCGCGATCTAACACGAATAACCGTTAGTGACATCAAATCTGAATGGATTTGACATCACTCTACCCGCAATAATATTAGAAAAAATGACACAGGACTAACAGGTACGATGCATTACGATATATTTCGAAGTATTACACGGTTACAAACGGTTCTGCTGCATTCGATACACTGCAAGCACCAATTCCGCATATTACAGTATATTATATTTGTATACACAAACTAATCACGTTTGTGACTTTATTACACTTAATTACACCTCAATGACCCATTGCGTCGGAATTTATTAGGGAACAGTCGCATTTTATCGCGATCTAACACGAATAACCGTTAGTGACATCAAATCTGAATGGATTTGACATCACTCTACCCGCAATAATATTAGAAAAAATGACACAGGACTAACAGGTACGATGCATTACGATATATTTCGAAGTATTACACGGTTACAAACGGTTCTGCTGCATTCGATACACTGCAAGCACCAATTCCGCATATTACAGTATATTATATTTGTATACACAAACTAATCACGTTTGTGACTTTATTACACTTAATTACACCTCAATGACCCATTGCGTCGGAATTTATTAGGGAACAGTCGCATTTTATCGCGATCTAACACGAATAACCGTTAGTGACATCAAATCTGAATGGATTTGACATCACTCTACCCGCAATAATATTAGAAAAAATGACACAGGACTAACAGGTACGATGCATTACGATATATTTCGAAGTATTACACGGTTACAAACGGTTCTGCTGCATTCGATACACTGCAAGCACCAATTCCGCATATTACAGTATATTATATTTGTATACACAAACTAATCACGTTTGTGACTTTATTACACTTAATTACACCTCAATGACCCATTGCGTCGGAATTTATTAGGGAACAGTCGCATTTTATCGCGATCTAACACGAATAACCGTTAGTGACATCAAATCTGAATGGATTTGACATCACTCTACCCGCAATAATATTAGAAAAAATGACACAGGACTAACAGGTACGATGCATTACGATATATTTCGAAGTATTACACGGTTACAAACGGTTCTGCTGCATTCGATACACTGCAAGCACCAATTCCGCATATTACAGTATATTATATTTGTATACACAAACTAATCACGTTTGTGACTTTATTACACTTAATTACACCTCAATGACCCATTGCGTCGGAATTTATTAGGGAACAGTCGCATTTTATCGCGATCTAACACGAATAACCGTTAGTGACATCAAATCTGAATGGATTTGACATCACTCTACCCGCAATAATATTAGAAAAAATGACACAGGACTAACAGGTACGATGCATTACGATATATTTCGAAGTATTACACGGTTACAAACGGTTCTGCTGCATTCGATACACTGCAAGCACCAATTCCGCATATTACAGTATATTATATTTGTATACACAAACTAATCACGTTTGTGACTTTATTACACTTAATTACACCTCAATGACCCATTGCGTCGGAATTTATTAGGGAACAGTCGCATTTTATCGCGATCTAACACGAATAACCGTTAGTGACATCAAATCTGAATGGATTTGACATCACTCTACCCGCAATAATATTAGAAAAAATGACACAGGACTAACAGGTACGATGCATTACGATATATTTCGAAGTATTACACGGTTACAAACGGTTCTGCTGCATTCGATACACTGCAAGCACCAATTCCGCATATTACAGTATATTATATTTGTATACACAAACTAATCACGTTTGTGACTTTATTACACTTAATTACACCTCAATGACCCATTGCGTCGGAATTTATTAGGGAACAGTCGCATTTTATCGCGATCTAACACGAATAACCGTTAGTGACATCAAATCTGAATGGATTTGACATCACTCTACCCGCAATAATATTAGAAAAAATGACACAGGACTAACAGGTACGATGCATTACGATATATTTCGAAGTATTACACGGTTACAAACGGTTCTGCTGCATTCGATACACTGCAAGCACCAATTCCGCATATTACAGTATATTATATTTGTATACACAAACTAATCACGTTTGTGACTTTATTACACTTAATTACACCTCAATGACCCATTGCGTCGGAATTTATTAGGGAACAGTCGCATTTTATCGCGATCTAACACGAATAACCGTTAGTGACATCAAATCTGAATGGATTTGACATCACTCTACCCGCAATAATATTAGAAAAAATGACACAGGACTAACAGGTACGATGCATTACGATATATTTCGAAGTATTACACGGTTACAAACGGTTCTGCTGCATTCGATACACTGCAAGCACCAATTCCGCATATTACAGTATATTATATTTGTATACACAAACTAATCACGTTTGTGACTTTATTACACTTAATTACACCTCAATGACCCATTGCGTCGGAATTTATTAGGGAACAGTCGCATTTTATCGCGATCTAACACGAATAACCGTTAGTGACATCAAATCTGAATGGATTTGACATCACTCTACCCGCAATAATATTAGAAAAAATGACACAGGACTAACAGGTACGATGCATTACGATATATTTCGAAGTATTACACGGTTACAAACGGTTCTGCTGCATTCGATACACTGCAAGCACCAATTCCGCATATTACAGTATATTATATTTGTATACACAAACTAATCACGTTTGTGACTTTATTACACTTAATTACACCTCAATGACCCATTGCGTCGGAATTTATTAGGGAACAGTCGCATTTTATCGCGATCTAACACGAATAACCGTTAGTGACATCAAATCTGAATGGATTTGACATCACTCTACCCGCAATAATATTAGAAAAAATGACACAGGACTAACAGGTACGATGCATTACGATATATTTCGAAGTATTACACGGTTACAAACGGTTCTGCTGCATTCGATACACTGCAAGCACCAATTCCGCATATTACAGTATATTATATTTGTATACACAAACTAATCACGTTTGTGACTTTATTACACTTAATTACACCTCAATGACCCATTGCGTCGGAATTTATTAGGGAACAGTCGCATTTTATCGCGATCTAACACGAATAACCGTTAGTGACATCAAATCTGAATGGATTTGACATCACTCTACCCGCAATAATATTAGAAAAAATGACACAGGACTAACAGGTACGATGCATTACGATATATTTCGAAGTATTACACGGTTACAAACGGTTCTGCTGCATTCGATACACTGCAAGCACCAATTCCGCATATTACAGTATAT
>JAWNGG020000519.1:0-27908 GCA_036937485.2 Tetragonisca angustula | reverse complement strand
CCCCCCCCAGCCCCCGCCAGTTTCGCCTGGCGAACTTGAAAGAGTAATTGAACGTCAACGGAACACTCGACGCATTTAAAAATACACGCTCCTCTATCCACCGCCTGGCTTCTCCCCGTTCTATGGCCGTTCGAGCCATTCGTATCTCGTCTGTTTTTTAAACGATCGGCCACCGAGCGTCCGCGTTCGCGTCCGCGCGATCCGTAATTTACGAATACCTCGCGAACGACGACGCATGGTTTGATTAAAATTCGTCATTGAGATATACGGTCTCGCAGTTTGCCTCGCAGCTTCCTTTGTCGCGTTGATTCTCCTTTTCGTTCGATTCGTACGGTTCGAAGGTGATAGAAGGCTGAATGGAGACTGTAGCGGCCTGTGATTCCTCAAATTCGAGACTGGCTGTCCGCCTAGTGTCGAAGTCTCAGCGATCCTTTTCGATAAGCAAGCAGAGTGCGGAACACCGCTAGGATGGGTGAACCGTGTTTTAACGGGTAGTTACAACTAGGGGTGTGCGGATACCCGACATTTCGGGTCGGGTAATTTTCTCGGGTTGGGGTGTCGGTTCCTTGAAAGTTCGTGATACTCGGGTACCCGAAAAATCTACAATATTCCGGGTACCCGAATATTACATCGCGGATCAGATAATTTTTCAATTGAATTTTACATTTATTCTTTCAAATTTATAAATATTATATAATATATATATTATATAATAAATTATTATATAAATATAAATATTATTATATAATTATTATATAAAATATATATTATATAATATATATATATATATATATAAATCTACAAACAAAGAGAAGACAGTTGATAATATATTATATGAAAACTATTTTATTTTAAATTACCGCGAAGAAAACACAATTGTTCAACTTTTTGGGATATTAATTTTGTTCGCGTGGCTGCTACAACTTCTTTTATTTGGGTTTCTTTTTTAGTCGGTCGAAAAAGCCAAGAGCAGTTGTCGTATGATCTTGCGACTGAGCTCCGGATGTACTCAGTTATGTATGGTATCCCCTAGTTGCAACAACAAGCGTCTGGGGTAAGGAGTTGCTGCCATCAGCCCCACTGACGACGAGTCTAGGCAGCGATCCTGAGATGAAACGCGCAACCTTTACCTTTCTCACTTAACCAAATCCTTCCGTTCCTGAAAACATCTGCCCTTAAATTCCATTACGATTCCGTATCCTGCAGACACCGATACCATCGAAGATAATATCGAGAACGTGGAACGCAGTAATTTGGTTTATTTGCATACACATTACAAGTACATGATGATCGTGTGTGCGCGTACGAATTATGGAAAATCTATGCAAATATACAAACCGCGCGTAGGCGTCAATATTTGTCTGTTGCTAACACGATCGCTTCCGTGTATGTAATTGAATCGCGCGGCAAAACCTGTATCTCCTTGTGCTTTTCGACTTGTGGCGAGTTTACGAGTTTCGCTGATCTTTCGAGCCCTGGAAAACGTAGCCTTGCCGAATTAGCAGCGATAGCGAATTGGCGATAAATTCGAGTTTCTTCGGAGGGAGCAGAAACTTGTACAATCGAGTTAGAATCGCGCGTACCGTTCGGTTTATTAGAGGTAGATTCTTCATTGAAATGTCCCCTTTGTCGGGCGGGAGGGACTCTCGGTCGAATTGCAAAATATGTTACGAGGGAACAACATCGACAATCATGCGCCGCTGGCCGATACGGCACGCCGTACAAGCTGCCCCGATGAATAATTCATCGGGAATACCGAGGATTTACTTAATCGATCACGACATACACATTTCCGCGGGAAGCGGGCGGCGATTCGTAATTAAATGTAAATTCTCCGTTTCGGGGGAACGGTTGATTTGTTTCATCGAGTGGAGCCCGAGAGCGGTCGTCGAACAAAGGGCGGAAACTTTGACTCTGCCTTAACTCGAAAAGTAATTCCGCGCGGCGACTTGCTCGCGCGAGCCCCTGTTATTTAAGGGTCAGATAAATGATGGTAGTTTTGATTGAAGCACAATGGCGCGGCGCGTGGTTTTCGTGCGCTCGCTGGAAAATATCCGCACGCCGGATGGGAGCGAGATGGCGGAACGCGAGCGCGGTCGTCGGCAAGGACAGACGCAGACAGGGGGTGGAGCTGAGGGGAGGAAACCGGCGGCGTGGTTGAGGGTCGATTTTACACGGACAACGTACAATCTCTATGCATGAGGCTCGCTGAAGCTACAGCTTCCTAAGTACACAGAATACGTATTTGCATTTCGGTCTTTGTACCGGTGTGTCCCTGTTAGTGTTTCACGTGCGTCTCTATCTTTGTCCTACTCGTGCATCTCTTTCTCTCTCTCTCTCTCTCTCTCTTTCTCTCTGTCTCTGTGCTTTCCCTCAGAGGAGCTCCTCTATTCCTGTTACACGTTTCTCTCCCTGTCCGGCGTTCTCGATTTCTCGGTCGCACCTTCGCCATCTCCCTCAAAATCCTCTACCCGTCCTTTTCATTGCTTCTTGCTTTCTGCGTCGTCACCTCCTCCTCCGTCGCTCTGCCCTCTACTCTAGCTAGATAGTTTCTCTATATTCCTCTCTCGCCGGGAGTTTCAATGTTGACCCGACTTCGTATACGGACGGGGCCGGCGGGATTCGCTCGCATCCTGTTAACCGCACTGCGGTCTCTCTCTAAGTCCCTGAACTATCATGCAAGTCAGTATTTATAAACTTGGGATTAAATCATCGTTAAGGTACTGGGAGTTGGCGTACAGAGCGAAATCTCTCTCTCTCTTGGAGTTCCGGTCGGTCGGTGGTATAACTCGGTAGTCATCGGGATAGTTCCAAGAGACCCGGGAGCTGTCCTCCTTCTTTTCCTCCTTCCTCGACGTGATCGACTTAAGGGACTCTGACGATGGTCTCGCGTGCGGACGAAACCACGTAGCCATTAGGGCTGCGCTCGCAACCCGACGTACTCGAGAATCCGCACTGCGGCTTCGTCTCCACCCTCTGGCGACCCTGGAGATCGCTACTTGGCAACTCCTTTGGGATTAACCTTCGAGCTTTTGCATCTTCTGTTGCACGCTCTTTGACGCTTTTTGTGCCCCTTCTTAACCCTTTCGCCACGGCAAACTTTGCACATTGTAGGAATTCAATCGCTTTCTTAGAGCTTTTGATATACAAGTATATACAGAGAGGACAATAGTCACTAATTATTTATTGTGTGAATGTTGCGAGAGCGAAAGTAGGAGACACGGCGCAGGCTGCACACGCGGAAAGACACTTACGTTACGTGGATCTTTGATTTTTATAAACTTATTGTGTGTCTGGTGCGTTGGAGTCTTTGTGTCTTTTCCGGTCAAGGGATCGGAAAGTATATTGTCTTTCAGCAAATTACTCGGTCAGGCCCGTGAGAGGTTTTTGACAATTACACAATCATAGTCCTGACGACACTGTATTCTGGGTCCACGTCGTTGAAGTTATACGATGCTGCCTGGGTGGTGTCCCCTGCATCTCTCGAAAACTATACTGAAATAATCCGCGCTACCAATTTTATTTATTTATTTGCATTCTGTATTGAATTGTTAGTGGACATACTAAAAATTTACCAGTTTTACCCAACTTTAAGCTTTATTTCATAGTATATTTAATAGTCTAGTAAAATGTGGTAAAATTCGAAACGCATGGATCAACACGTAATCCTACGTCACAGTTCTTGTATTCGTAATGCGTTTCTCTTTTTCTGTTTCGTCGTGTTTGCGTGTACTTTTTCTGATTAAGTTACTACCATACTTTTTCGTGTATTTTTTCAAGAGTAATGAACGAAATAAATGTGAAATAATCACGTTTAAATAACACGTGGCTGTAGGCGCCTTTGGCGCATCCCGAGAGCAAATTTTAAAAGTGCCTTCACGCGCTTTAACAACAGTTTAACTGGATAGTTTCCCTCAAACTATTTGATCCGCCGTGATGCTTCGTCTACTCGATCATCGATGATCTACGCGTGCGTCGCAGCTGATCCTTCAGGGATAATTAAAATTCTGCTTTCCCATCGTCCGTGCTCATCGACGGGGAAAAATATCGAGCCCCGAAGGGAATTACGGTCTTTGGAATGTAAAGCTGGTTCGATGATTGAAGCAAAGTTGCCCGGACTTTGGGATTCGTTCAAAGAGAAGTTTTCACCTCTTAAGAATCTGCTAAAGTCAGTCGGGAGATTCTGCCGACCGACGGCGACGATATTTCTTTCGTTCGTCCGAGAGTTATCCCTTATCAGGTATCCAGGGCATTCTCGCTGTCTCTTTCTCTCTGTCAGGCTTCAAAGACTTAACGCTTCCGTGGAGGTAGCATAATGGATTTTCTATCCCATTAGTGGCGCATCGCCGCGACTTCTTCGCTCCTCCTTTCACTTTCGCGAAAGTTTCCGCCGCGGTAAAACTCGGTGTGGCGTGCTCGGTATTTCGCGACTGACCTGTAAATCATCGTTAAAGCACTCGAGTTCAGGGACGTTACGACGTTCCTACCAGTTCCCCATAGGCGGAGGTGGGCACTAAATTAATCACCGAACTGGCGCCGAAATACTCGCGCGGGCTACACGGGAATTCCGGGGCCCCTCGTGCGAAACTTTTCAGATCGTACAGCCTTTCTGATCTTACAAAGTGATCCGCTGATTTTTAGCAGAATTTCTCGCTCTTCCTCTTTCACCTTTTGTTCCCTCCTCTTGCTCGCGTGAATCACGTTTCACGTTTGAGAGGTTCGATCAGGAATCCACGCAGGTCATCAACGTTTGTCTCGTTTGTCGTCTCCGAGATTAAACAACCCTTGAACTACTTCGCGTTTCGAATAGTTTCGAAAACAGTTGGGTAACTTTGCTCGCCATAAATCGCCGTCGCGATTTCTCCGCGTAGTGTATCGCGATCTCGAGTTTTTGCGTGGCTGTAGTTGACTTGGATCATCGTTCCACAATAGAACGAGAGAGAGAGAGAGAGAGAGAGAGAAAGGACAGAATTTTGAAGAGAAGCGTATGAAACGGGCACGGGGCGCGCGGTTCAAAAGGGTAATTCTTCCCGGACAGTTATTCTTGAATTAATAAGAGAAACGACTGGAATTTTAAAAGGGGACCTCTTTTCCGCGGACAAAGGAGCGCGCGGTCGAGTTTCAAAAGAGACATTTTTTTTTCTTTTTTTTTTTTTGCTCGTCGATCAGCCGGCCCGAATTTTTCCACCGGAGATAATATTTCCGCGCGTAGCGTAGAGAGCAGAGCTCGCCCGTTTTTAAACGTGACAACCCCGCGAAACAACCGCTCATTTCGTGGTCGCGGCTCTCTCTCTCTCTCTCTCGAAAGTGTCCCTCATGATTTTTTCAACGGCGCCGAGTCCTGCGGAACGTGCGCCTCAGCCTTCGCGTTTTAAATCGTGTCAGTCTTTTCCAAGCCAGTTCGCGAAACCTTCGGCGATAATTTACGTCGCTTTCAAAATTTAACAGCTTCTGCTTCTTTCCCTCGACGCTCGAGTCTCTCTCTCTTTTTCTTTTCCCTTCCGTTTCCAAGGCTTTCGCCGGAAGATTTATATGCAGCTGCCCAGAGAAAACAGATGATAAATGTTTATCGAACGCGAGAGACAGCTCGAAACGGGGAACGGAACCAATTAATTCCTCTTTGCCAGACGACGACGGTTTATTCGCGACGTGTTTACACGCGGTATAGTTTACAATGAATCGGTAAATCCGTGGGAGGGAGTAAGGGGGGGAAGAGAGAGAGAGGTTGAATTTCATTTACGAAAACGCGCGGCTGCTCAATGACGCGTGTCGCGAAATTATGCGCCGCGGCGATGACTGTAATCACATTATTTTCTCCCGCGTAGCATCGCGCTAAATCGCGCAGTAATCGTATCCGTTTATACGGATTTATACGCACGTTTTTGTGTCTCTTTTTTTTTTTTTCTCGTTTTCCGTTTTACACGGCACGATCGCGCTTCGGAGGTAACGAATTTCACGCCACTTCGTTCAATTGTACTTTGATCCGTTCGATTCACAGGTAATTAGCAGGTAACAGTTTGCAGATTCGCTAGGATAATGCTCGGCCGCGACGGGATCATTTCCATTGGTTTGTACCTTTTTTTTTTTTTTTTCTTCTTTTCAAGCGATTTTGCAGGCAATTTAACGCGCAAAGTTTCCGAGCGAAACTACGAAAACGGAATTAACGGGACGCTGCACGCCGTGAACGTAGAATGCATGTCGTACCACGTCGTTTTTCGATCAGCAAGATCGCGCGCGGGTTTTAACTGTCGAACTTTTCCCAATTGTTGGTCATTCACTCTTTTTAATAACCACCTGATCTCTTTGATCGATCGTTCCGAACTTGTTAGACTGTTCCATCAAGTTGTGTAGTAAGTTCGTTCTGACGTAATATTTTTTAAATTGGTTTCAAAACGAGTTCGAGATCAATTTGCGAAATTACCGGTGCTCGGATTCGAAATTTCGCAAGATTTCGAAACTCGAAATTCTTGGAACTTGAGGCGCTGATTTAAAAGTTCCAACGAGTAATATTTTTATGTAATATTTCCATTGCAACATGCAACAATATTTACTTCAGACTGTTATTTAAGAACATTAACAGTCAAAATTCTTTCTGGATCTAATTTACTTCTCTTTTTGTCGACTATACGTATGTACTGAAAAGTCTGTGTGCTGTAATAGGATATATATTTCTTTTTTTATAATTTCTTTAGATTTCATAATTTCACATTATCATTATGATTCGCGTTCTTTAATCTTTAAAAACTACGTCCGTAAAACATTCGTTTATTCATTCTTCGTTCATTCATTAACTTGACTTCTTTTTACTTGAGTTCCGAATCACGAAAGAAAGCACGAAGTCTCGAATTCTCGAAACTCGAGATCTTTCCAGGGATATTCGTCGCTTCATTTCTATTTAAAATGTTACTCATTACATCTACAATATATTATACATGTTCGATTGCTATAGTTAGAATGTCCACAGTAAGGTTTTATTTCATCTGCATGCAGTTTCCTGAAGAAGGGCGAAAAACAGTAGAACAGTTGTTATTTCCATCGTGTTCTTGTTCTCGTTGCTGCTCAACGATAATTGTTCCGACGTCGTTATTTTTTTTTTTTTCATCGTCGACGAAGAAAACGCTGTTTGAAAAATCAGTTGGAAGAAAACTGTCAATACAATATCGCTGATGGCGTTACATTATTGAGGGAAATTGGGTGCACTCGGTGTTCGACTACGTACGCGAGACACAAATCGTGGACTTGACGCACAATACATCTTTGTGTTGCATAATGCGAATACTCTAAAATCCTTTCTCTCTTTTTTTCTTTAATCATTTTCATTTATTCTCTGCTGGATCCGTGCTACTGTTCGTTATTACGGATCCAGCAGAGAATAAAATTACAGCGACGGCAGCGGCAGGGATGAAAACTTAATATGACGAGGCTCGGTCGTTTTAAAAATACCATTTGGCATAATATGGACGTATTAACAGTAATTTTGTAACATACGCTCGTCGTACTATAATACACGTTCATTTTCATTTCTTTTTTTACGGGTCAGGGGATTTTCGTAATGTTAGAACCGCGATTATTTTCAATTTCAGTGTTTCATCGTTCGTCCTTATTAATTCCGTGATTATCATCTCTCGTGCTACTTTGCGATAATTTGCGCATTGTCTTCAGTTCCGTGTTGTTCACGTTCCTCTTCCTTTCCCCTCCCAGCATCCTCCGTGCTGATCGTGATTTAATTAAAATTTTACAATTACGCGTAGGTATAACAAACCCGATGGTTTCGTTCCTCGACGCGAAAGCCGTATTGAAGCACCTTTTATTAATAATGAGAAGTAATAAAAAAAAAAAAAAAAAAAACGGGGAAATGAGCGAATCGTTATAAATGTTCTCGGTCTGTGTCTATTGTATTAAATCCGCGCGGCGCAGCACTTTAATCCTACCGGACTCGCGATATTTCGTATTTACGTCCCTGTTTTTCTCGAATTCCCGTAATTAAACCGGGGCTCAAAGGAGCCGGTATAATCGAAAGGAGTCGTCGCGATAATCGTCGTCGTCGTCGTCGATTTCCTCAGCCGGGGGAGGAAAAAGTCAAAGACGGGGGGTTGTAATATTGTTCGCGAGAAAAAAAGATGACCTGGTGAAAGAACAAAAACAAAAGAAAAAAAAAAAAAAGAAGCAGAAGAGGGAGAGAAAAAAACGAAGGGCAGACGGAAAGGGCATGAGCGGATAGGAGAAAAGATAAGTGCGGCGTTCGCGGTCGGGCAGACGAATTAGTTTGAGCGGGTTTCCCGCGTTTGAACGTACGCCCGGTAACGAGTGGATTTAAGCCGGCCCGGGTCACGGCGAAAGTTGGCTGACTCCTGCCCCGACGAGGAGAGTTTCCGAAAGGTCCTCACGTCGGGAAATCAGCTTCTGACCCTCCCGGTCCCGGGGATGGTTTCACGTCGGCGAGCGCGACCGCGAGATCGCGAGCTTGCGCTCTCTTGCCGCCGTCTCGTTTTAATATTCCAGCGAGGGCACGAGTGGAGAGCGCGGGCGCCAGCGCTTTTTTCCTCCGCCTCCTCTCCTCTTCTCCTCCTCCCCCCTCCCCCCTCACCGCTCGTCTCGCGCAGTTCCGGTCAAAAACGTCGTTTAACTCTCCGATACAAGTGTACGTGGCGGGTAGAAAATTGGCTGGGCGGAAGCGGTCACCGGCACCGTATGAAAAGCAGCGAACCCGAAAGCGAAATACTTTGGGGGATTAACGTTTGAAGCGTGCGCCGGTGAGAATTTCATGGGATATAAAAAGCGACACAGAGACACACACACAAGCGCGCAGAGACACGCTGGCCGCGGGGGAAAATATTTTTCGAATATAAAGCTCTAGCTTCTGGCGCGTTTGTCTCTTTGGCCATTTCGTTTTGTTCCTTCGGACGCGATCCGCGGCGCCGCAGGTTTTCCAATTAAAATCAACCGGCGTGGGTTGGCGATTTAGTCGTGCGGCCAACGGCAGGACGCGATTATTAGTTTGTTTACGTTGCCGGACAGGATTGGAACGTACAACGCGAGTGTGTTGAATATGCGGGGGCCAACGAGCCGGCACGTGGCTCCTGCGTGCCGGAAATAATGACACGGGACCGCTTACGCGTTTGCCCCCCGCGCTCGTTTGCGACCGTTGATCGAGCGTCCCGCGACAATCGCCGTTTTAACGGTGACACGATGGGTTAGATCGTTCAGAACCAGGATTTCACGCTGATTTCCCGACGTTATTAGGCATTCTTTTTTCATTCGTGTTCACGAGAACGGCTCGTGTTTTCGATTCATGGGTTCTGACGTAACTACTGGGAATGAAATGAAAACACGATTTTCCACGGTCCGCCGATCTTGGAAGTAACACCGTTTAAATAAACGGCGAATCGGAAATATACCTCGGTACTACGTATTGACTTATCTTCCGTTCCGAGCTCCAGTTCCCTATCTTTTTTCCCATCGAGATCCTCTCGATCTCGCCCCGTTCCAATTTCAAACGTTAACACAACGCAAATTCGAAAGAGTGAAATACGCCGGGCGTGTACGTTTCGAAGAATAATCTTCGGTCACGTCGAAACGCGGTAATAGTCGCAGTAATGGCCGTATCGGTTGCGAATTTCGTCCGACGGTCGTAAATATCGCTTTCAGCTCTGATTCTCCTTGAATCGCGAATGGCCGCCGCATCATCCTTTCTAATCGAGCTAATATCGTAAACAGATTTGGCCGCGATCACGCGAAAGCAGCACGATAAGCCGCTCAGCTAGAAATCATGCTGATCGCGGAGACAAGATAATGAACGGCTAATATGTACAGCCACTCCGTGATACGAAATAATTAGTGGGGGGGGGGGGGGTGGATCGCGGTGCTTCGATGCGCCGGTTAAATCGATGCGTATTGCTGACGCAAGTTATATATCGTGCCGAGGCGAATTTACACCTTCTGCGAATATAATGCCGATCACCGTTCGGATTTCGGGGGAGCCGGATCGATCACTCGTAGAAACCGACAAAAGCGAAAACGGTGAAATTCTCGTTTCGCGATGGATTAAAATACGTTCAAAGATTCGGTTTGCGTGTATATTATTGTAATTTACGTATTTTATTACACGCGGGATGATTCTTCGTGTGAGAATGAATCGAACTTGGACGTATGTACTATACAATTTTTTAATACGACGTCTCTTTTTGAAGCAAGTCGGGCGTGAAAATATGTATCGAATATTTTTATATAGTCACGGTATGAAAAATCACGAAAGGATGTAATTATAACTGTTAAGAAAACTTGGATGTATGCGCAATATATACGTCTTGAATAGAATTTAGATTGTGCTATACAATTTTTTAATACGTCATCTCTTTCTGATGCAAGTCGGGGGGTGAAAATATGTATCGAATATTTTTATACAGTCACGGTACGAACAATCACGAAAGGATTGTAACTTAGTAATTATAACTGTTAAGAACTTGGATGTATGTACAATATATACGTCTTGAATTGTATTTGTACGTGCTATACAATTTTTTAATATGACGTTTCTTTTTGAAGCAAGTCGGGTATGAATATTTTTACATAGTCACGATACGATCAATCTTAAATTGTAACGTAATTGTTAAGAACTTAGATGTAACATGTATAATACAGCTAATTGTATCTAATACTTAGACATACGTACAATATAATTTTTCAATACGTCATCTCTTTTTGATGCAAGTCGGGTATTGACAATCATAAAAGATGTAAATATAACCATCAAGATGTACAATATATTATAACTGAATTTAGATGCACAATACAATTTTTCAACATGACGTTTCTTTTTAACTTGCGCTGGAATGACGTGTCACGCACGACGAAAATTTTTTATCCCAACATTGCAACATTTTCTCAGTCTTGACTATATTTAAATGTAACCCAGACAAAACAAGTGACAAGTCTATTACTTCTTAATTTCTTATCCAGTGATATCACACCGACGAGTTCAAGAACAAGTGAAGCTCGTTATGGTCCGCAATCAGTTGCCAGTGCAAGTGGTTAAAGCACATACGTTACGAGGAGGATTTAGTGCAATTAATTTGTTTCTGGGTTGCGCGAAGGTCAATTATTATTTTTCAAATACAAATCACGTACCTAAATGGTTTTACAATTTTTAATTTATGCGGCAAGTCATTCTCTATTAACCTCTTGCGCTGGAATGACGTGCCACGCACGTCGAGGACTTTGTGTCCCCAAAAATTGCAATATTTTCTCAGTCTTATGTATATTTAAATCTCCAGATGAAACAAATGACAAGTTTAGTACTTCTTAATAATTTCTATCCAGTGATGTCACACCGACGAGTTGAAAAGAAAAAGAAAGCGACGAATTATTGTATACGGTTCGGTCACTCGTTATGGTCCGCGAATCAGTTGTCAGCGCAAGGGATTAAAAGTTGTAGCGTATTGAATATTTTTATACAATCACGATACGAACAATCACAAAAGGATGTAATCATTACGTGAGATGCAATTGATTTGATCAAGTGTTAGCTCGACGCTCGACGTTTTCTCGGAAGAACTTTGTCCCGACTTTAGCTGAATCTTTAACTCCACTCGAGATCGTAATTTCGTAAAGTCGTAGCCTGAATCTGCGATCTGTCTTTCTACGAACAACTAACCCGGATGCCGGAATGGCTGCGACATCCAGCAATGCCCGGTCACCGATTCGGATCCCCGGGAACCTAATCGATCAATTAACGTCCACAACGCTGTCGACGCTGTCGGCGAAAGTAAGACGAGACCGCTTCGGGATGGAATTAAAACACGTTTTGCGAGTCAATCGCTCTTGAATCGAGTTTATTTTCGATTGGCGCGTGGAAGCGGGAGGGGGTGGGGATCGAGGGGCGCCACGGTGATTCGAGTTAATTCCGCGGCGCGTGTACGATTCAATTTATTACGCGGCTTGAAATTTTCCACGCGTCCACAAAGGCAGCGGAATCGAGCATCGGGCACGGATATATACGAAACGCCGTTAACCGAAATCGATGATTCCGCCTTTCAATTACCCTTCTCCTTCTTCCTCTGGTGATATCGCTGTGAACGTCCCCCCCCCCCCCCTCCCCGTTTCTCTTTCCCCCGTCTGAATTGGAAAAAAAAGAGAAAGAGCGAAAAGAAAAAAACCCTCCCCTGTATGAATTGGAGCCGTGGAAAGTCCGTCGAACGGTGAGTTCGCACCCCCTTTGATCGGAAATTTTCGCGAGCACCCATTCGCGATTACGCGTTTAAAATTCACGGATCACAAGCGCGCGCGCGCGAGCACAGAATCAAAGGTCTCTCCCGTCGTTGAGCATTTCCCTCGACGTGTTTCCCGACGATTTTTCATAAACCATCGTCGATAAAGAACGATAAAAATCCAGCCGATTGTGCTCGTGGCTCGCAGGACGATCCCGTTTCGCTTCAAATCCCATTTAAATTCCCTTACAACCAGCACCGGGAGTGGGACGGGGGGTGGGAGGATGGGGAGGGGGTTGTCCGTGCGATTCGAATGCTCGCTGAATTACCGTTCAACTAAACGGATTTAAACATGTAGACGACGCCAGGGGGACGAGGGCATACAGATAGAGAGTGATGAAAGAGGACAAGAGAGAAAGAAAGAGAGAGAGAGATTTCTTTTTTTCAAATTCCACAGAATCGTTCTGCGTTGCTTATCGCGCAACCAGTTCGATATATATATATATACACAGAGTATCCCTGGTCGCGGCCAAACGGAGACAATGAACCGTTTTTTCCTCGTCTTTCCACTTTCTGCTCATTCTGGCCGCGCATTGTTTCATTGAAGGATAAATAATGCGTTCCGCTGGGATCGCCGCGCGGTTTTAATTCAATTCCGGACAAAGGCGGAGAGAAGCTCTCGCCGACCAGCCACCGTGAAGTGGCTTCTCCTAGCGGCAGCAACCCGGGCTCCAGAGCAACTCGCGGCTGTCGTGGTGTTTGGACGTGGCTGTGCTTGGTCGTTGACGGTACACGAGCATCGCGTTAAATTTGAAACATCGTCGGCGGTGAACTGCTGCCTGAGCTAGAGCCTCGTGGCATCTACCTTGGACAGAGGAGGACCAAGGTAGATCGATAACCGGCGGGGAAGGGGGGGCGGGGGAGGGGCAGCCGAGAACTTTTGGCCAGCTTCGGTTAATAATTCAGCATCGAGAGCGAGATCAGATTTGGTAATTGTTGGGAAAAGGGATTAAATTCGTGTTGGCGTACTCGCCAAAGGGAAATTACTGCGAGCAGTAGTTTCCGTCGGTGGATGGTCAGACACGGTCGTTATGGCCATCGTTTACGTTCTCCGTGGTAATCAGGCGAGAAACAATTCGCTGAATTAAATATTCTCTGGAACTGGAATATATATACGCGTGTGCACGTTGCACAGATGCACGTAGGTATGTACACACGTCGAGTTACGTGCGACTACACCGTTGGTTTCCCGCTGTTTATCTTCTTGAAGGAATTTGCCTCGGCACCGAGCCACCTTTGTAAGGTATCTCGGTCAAGGAACACCGGTGATCGATCTTTAAGCATTGGCACGATGCGCGGCCACTGGCACGGAACGTTCGTTCCCCTGACCACGATTAAGATGGATCGCGATCGAGCGGCTCTCCACTCTTTACGTTCCGTCGTCGCGTCGTTGCGATTTTGCCTTAAAAAAAAAAGACCGCGCTACGTGTTATTTATCCGTCGTTAAATGAACGTCGGACGTTGATCAAACGAGACGAACGCGGGACGAAAAGGTAGCGGAGGATAAATTGAAAATAATAAATTGCTGCACGTTGCACGTCGAATCGAGCTTGACCGACTTCCTCCGTTCCTCGCCGGTGGTTACACGCGTATTTACATTTAAATTCTCGGAGGAATTCGCTCGGAGCCGGGTGAAATCCGAGAGAAAATTCGCGGGAACAAATCGGGCGAACGAATGCAAGCAAAAAGCAGAAACGTACTTCGTTCCCCGAACTACGCCACTGACGTTGCTCGCAATCAGACGAACATGCGATCCCCCTCTCGGCGATACTTTCACGAATGTTCCACGACTTTTCTGACAGACGAAACCATCGCTGCTATTAACCACGATTCGCTCGAACGGAAGGCGCTCGAATTTCGTCCCGGTCAGCTGCGAAACAATGCGGCCGCAAACACGTCGCGATGCAATACGCGTTTCCGTGGCTCGTCGTCGCGCGGTGGAGCGAGGCGGGCGAGCAGGCACGCGATGTCACGGGGACGAAAACGCGGCCCGACCGGATGGGACGGATTCCCGACCTATACGTTCCCGTAATTTCATTAGCAATTGAAATTCCTCGCGGCGAGCACGAGTTGCGTGCGCGAGCGATTTGCGCCCGCGGATCCCAGCGTTTTACGAATATTTGAATATTTCGGAGCCCGAGGTTGCCAGGCCTCGTTAAGATGGTAATGCAAGCGTCAAACCGGCGCACATAAATTCGCCGTACTTTTCGGCCTGGCTGGAACGAAATTGAGGATGAGGGCGGGAGGGAGAGGGAAGGGTAAGGGGGAGGGTTGGGAAACGGGGGATGGAGGAGACTGTGAAACACGGTAACCTCGTAACCGCCGCTTTCCTGAATATTAATGCCGCGAAACTCGTGGCGCAGTTTACGTTATCGTACGTATCAGCGAGCGGAATATCCCGCTTGTATCTTCAGCCGGTCCTATTAGTTTTCAATCTAAACGTCCTTGTACAAACCCCCCCCCCCCGCGTTAACATCCGGCGTCTTGGAATTGGGTTGCGTTGTAAATTGGGTCGGAGATTTGCCCTCGAGTGGGCGGAGGGGCGTTGAGATCTCGTCTGTCGAGGGGAACGAAAAGAAATAGATACGCGAGTGTCGCTTCTTGACGGAGCGATTTTAAGAACGATGACATCGACGGGGATGTAATCGGAGACTTATCGGAAGTGTTTCCCCGCCGTCGCGGAGTCGATCGGTGGAAAATTAAAAATCGAATATTCCAAATATGACGCGAAGATCCGAAAAACGAGGAAAATGAGGATGGAAAAGAGAATGAAAAATGCGCGTGCACAATATTCTGCAAGGGCCTTAAGTGGAATGCTTGGAACGAAGTACTTGTAACTTTTTCATGTGATGCTTCATTCTCAAAAAAAAAAAAGAAAAGGAGATCGGAATTTAAAACCTCGTCGAGCACACTTGAGCGTAGTTAATTCCTAATTGGACGAAGGATTACACGTGAAATGGATAAAGAAAAAAGATATGGAACATCATTTTTAAGCGAAACTTTGAACGATATTCAAAAGAATTTTATTCCATGTGTATTTGATTGTTTCTTTCGTTTTTTTTTTTTTTTTTTGAATACAAAATTCCCCCGGTGTAATAGGAAATTCGCCGATCGACAAACGACAAAAGTAAAACGTGGCCGTGTCGATTAACACTATGACCACCAAATGGTCAAAATTGCTGGATTCCACGCAAAGGAATGACACTTGATATGTTTAAGAGGGTTCAATCTATGTTGCAACCGTGATCGAGGATGATGTTACAGAGTTTTTTTTATAATTTTTTCTATGGTAAATCGAAGGGAGGAGGAAAGAAGCGAATTTGCCCTATGAATAAATGTTCGTTGATTTAGCACAGAGCTAATATTGTCAGGCCTTGTTGGTTATCCAACAAAATGACCAATTTATAATTTTTGTTAGATACTTTATAGACGTGAAAGCAGTGTATTTTTCTATCTAAAGATTCAAATAATTTTTCGTAAAATATATGAACGGAAGCTTGTACATTCCAATTTTATTATAAAGTTTCTCCATCTTTTTGCCTTCAATGTCGGAAATTTTATCCTCAAACACCGAATCTACCGACACTCCACGTATGCATATCTGTTCTTACCGATCAAAATGACTGGTCCTTTAAAAAAAAGTAACATTTCCTACGCTTGAACGTAGATAATGGCGAATTTGATACCGAATTGAATAATAAATGAA
The DNA here is from genome assembly GCA_036937485.2 of Tetragonisca angustula. Lineage (NCBI taxonomy): Eukaryota > Metazoa > Arthropoda > Insecta > Hymenoptera > Apidae > Tetragonisca > Tetragonisca angustula. Next base: position 11,936 of record JAWNGG020000519.1, on the reverse strand, counting down.
ACAACTTTCAACAAAGTGACAAAATAAATTTATCTTTTTTTTTTTTCATTCGTTTCAATTATATACTTGAAAAGAGGATTAAAAATGGACGATAGTTTATTTACATGTATATTACACGCGTACGCATTACATTTTATTTCTAAATAAACAAATAAATAACGTACGTATATCTTATTCGTCCTCACTGCATTTTCTACAAACTGTAAAATCCTCAAATATCACGGAAGTATCTTTCGCATTTCGAGACAGATTTTCGTAGCTTCGTTATTTTAACTTGGCAAGTTAGACGTTGGATAAACGCCGATGCATGTAGGGAAACGTACGCGATAGTTTGGAGATGGTCAATTTGGCCAATGGTCGGTGGGTGTTGGTGTTAAGCGTTAAGAAAAATCAAGAGCGTGGCTTTAATTCTCGCGCAGACTCTCCCAGATCGTCGATTCGCAATCGCAACCTGAAAACTAATTCGCGAAGGATCGGGGGTAGGTAGACTGGTCGTTAAACACAGGCGCGCGCGTCGCAGTGGCGGACGCGGTAACGCGAAAGAGCGGAAACGCCGTGTTGCGAGCCGCGTGCGCTCTGAGACTCGTTTATCCCTGCTCCCTTATGGAAGCCGCTGCTAATGGAGTACAACGAATTAGTGCTAATTAACGGGGTCCTGCGTGGCGCGTGACTCTGCGTCACGTGACAAATCCCCGGGATTTCCCTGCCGGCTTAGGCAACCAAGAAGTTCTGCCAGAGCAATTAGGATAATGTATTTGTTACCCGGACTGACGGAATCGGACGTTAAACGCTACCGTGCATTTGTCACGCTTGCCGCAAAGGTATCACGTACGAGGCAGGGGTTTTGGCGAAGGACGGATACTTTTTGGTAAGTGTGCGGATAAAAATGATGTGAATAGGTTGAAGACTGTAGAAATATACATGTAACTGTGCAATTTATACGCTTGTACACTTGCGCAATTCGATTTGTTCGATAGCTCGCGTAGAATCCAATTGATTTCTGCCTCTACTTCCGAGTGTCATTTATAGTCTTTAGATAGCAGATCCTTATTCCTTCTAGGAATTTCGCAAGTTCTGGAAGGCCCGGGGATTCTTTGTGCCTGTTTTATGTCTTTTCCTTTTACATGAATTTTATTTCGTACCGCCGACTTTCTTTATGTGACCTACGTGGTTTAAAATAAATGTAAACAAAGTTTATGAATTTAGGAATTAAAAATTTCGATACGGCGATGACTAGGGAAAGATATTAAGACTCTCACTAGACTCTCATGCAATTACAACTCGCTACTCTCTAAATAATTTTCTCACGATCTGTATCCTCTCGCGACTCGCGATCTGTACTCTCTGACGTCTCGATATTCTCTATCTGATTCCTTCACAATACCCTCGAAACCTTCGTCCTTCGCATACTCATTCACACACACGCAACCACACGCTCATAATTTAAGTTCTCGAAACTTGGCCGGCTAAAACAAACAGTCCCAAGTTTGATTTTTTTTTTCAGTGCAACAATCACATCACCCCGTAATTGTACGCCAAGGTGAATAATTCTTCATAATTATACATTACGGTGTGTAACAAAGTCTGAAGAATCAGGCATTCAAAAATTCGTAAGGGAGATTGATTCCCGAGTCTGGAACGTTCCGCTGGTTTAAAAGAATTCCGTTCCACTGAGATATGCATTCCGCGAGGAATACGGCTAGGGGAAGCAGCGTAGCTTCGCCTAGGTCAGGCGTACTCGATTTGCAAGTTATACGCGGCGGATCTCGGTGATTCTTCGTCGAAGATGAAATCCCCGTAGGAAGCAAAGAATTCTAAACGAGCGAGCGAGAGAGAGAGAATATTCGCGTTTGGAATGCCACGGCGGAGAAACTTGAATGGCGGGCTGTTTGGGGCTGGTGTACCGGTGATAGTCGGAGCGTAACTCGGAGCAGTGGCCCGTCCCCGAAATGATTCGTAATCTTCGAAGAGACGACTACCGGGGGAGGGTTGCAAGTTGGGTGGCGCGCAAGGTGGAGTGGCGGCTGAGCGTTCAGGAGGTACAAGGGGTGGCAGAAAGAGAAAGAGAGGGCGAAAGACAGAGCGAGACAAAGAGAGAGAGAGAGAGAGAGAGAGAAAGAGGAGATGAGAAAGTTTCGCGATGACGATCGGTGCTAGAAAGGAGATCCCGCATTCCCAACCTCTCCCCTTACGTTGGCAGCACCACCGGCAACAACCCTCGCAGCCTGCACGCTCGAACAATGGAAACAATACATTGAAATGAGAAAGTTGGTTTGCATTGTCGGACAAGCGGGCGCGGCGTGCGAGGGGGGAGGGCCGCGCCTCGCGTCTGTCTGTCTTCTAACCGCGCGTCTCTCCCGCTCTTTCAGTCTCTTACCCTCGGTTCCCTTTCACTCTGTTTTCCGCGCTCGTTTTTCCCCTCCGCCTCTCTGGCTTTTACCCCCTTTGTGCCTGTGGGCTACGTACGTGTGCCCGATTCCACTCTCTCTTCCCTTCGCTCTTCCCACCCCCTTCCCTCCCTCCCCCGGCTTCCTTCATCCTGCGCTCTGTGTTGTCCGCTCCTCTTCTTCTTTTTTTTCCTCTCTTTTTATTTTTTCTTTCTTTCCTTTTCTCCTTTTTTCTCCCCTCCGCCAAGAGACGGGACCCCCGCCTCGTTTCCCCATCGGCCGGCTGAAAGAAAGGATTGTAAACCGCCGGATGAGCCGCGGATTCCGGAATGGGGACTGCTCTGTTCGCCGGTTTCCTCCGGGTGTCGCAGGAGCGTGCACGCGCGCGCGCGAGCAAATCTCGGACGAACTGCAGGATGGGACGTGCTGCTCCCGGAACGCGAGCATCAGCAATTAGTCGCGGGGGAGGGATATCTCTCGCTCTCCCAGGGCGCGTTTTAATAAGTTAATCGGGTCGCTTCTCCCTTGGGTGCCTCGATGACGACGTTGCCCGCATGCCAGCTCGCTCCTCGTCCTCGTTCCTCCGACCAGGGGAACTCCGTCCGTCGAGTGGATGGAATTTTTAAGATGTTTTCCTATCGCCGACGTTCGAGTGGAGATACTTTTAGACAATACCCCGCTCGGGAACAATGCCCGGTCGATACACTAACCGCGTGCATCGCTCGAGCGAATACGCTTGTTCTCCGCGCTCTTTCTTTTTCTTCTTCCCTTTTTCAAGTGTCCCATACGGCCGCGCGTTTTCACGTGCGTACATATACTTGATCGTCGTGCGTGATATGTATTTTCTTTTTTTTTTTTTTTCACCGCGCGACCACAACCGTGAAAATTATAGCGATCTTTCGGCCGACTGCTGCACGCCGCAGATAAAAGGCTGCGCTCGCGTAAATCACGGGACAAGTTATACGAGCGTGTCGTAGACCTTGTTTTATTCGACCGAATGCCCGAATCAATCACGCGCGTATAATTTCGTTTAATTTTGGGATAATTTGTTGGACGATAGTTTTGCTCTATGCTCGACTCGATTTACGGTTGCGAGTCGGTCGAACCGGGCTCGTGCAAAATTCACAGTCGCGAATTTTTTCGGGATATCGGTCGCGCCGGCTACGTCGCGATTAACCGAAAATTACGCGGCGCCGTGGCCAGTTTGAAAAAAAAAAAAAAAAGAAAAATAAACGAACGCGATCATTCATATTTCACCGTCGTCCGTCATCGTCCACGGACGCGGTTCATTTTTTAACGCGGCCGGCGTTGAACGTTTAATTTTAATTTGTCGGCTGTAGTTTCGACGAGCTTTCCCGTCGTGTCGCGTTCCTCTCCTTCAACGTTCAGCAGACGGAAAAGGAGAGTAGAAAGAAAAAGAGAAAAGAAAATTCGTAGCCGGCGAACGAAAGGCGGCGGAGAAACTTTGATCGCGAGCCATTAATAACGTGCCGGGAAAGCGGAATCGCGGAATGGTTCGGACGTAAAAGGTCGTGGAACAGAGTGGTCACTCGAGCACGCTTAAAGAAGAATCGCGAAGAAGCGGGAAACGAAGGGAAGAATACGGAGGGAACAAACCGCGTTCTCTCTCTCCGGTTCGTAGGGATGTTGACGCAAAGCATTACGCAGATGGTCGATGGACGGCGGTTGTGTCTCGTCTCTCGAACAACCGGCAGCGGAGAAACAGAAGTGTACAGCTTCAGAGGAGCCTCTCCCGATGACGTCGAGGGTTGACTAAGGTTAGACCACTCAACGTATCGCGTATACGACTCGACCGGGGTGGCGAACGCACCAAACATTCACATGCGTGCCTGAGAGAGAGTGTAACACGGACGGGGCGCGTCTGCAACGGGCCCACGAACCCTTTTCTCCACTGTTACAGCCGCATCGCGTCGAGTGCATCCCCGAAGAGGGTAGTGCTCGAGTAGCTGCTGGCAGGCCTGGCTGTACGGGACGTACAGAAGGGGTACAGAAGGGGGTAGTCACCACCGTTTCTCCTCCTCCCCGTTCGTTCTGTCCTCCTCTTGCCACTGCCGCCGCCGCCGCCGCCGCCGTCTATTGTTTAGTTATTCTGATGAGCCAGTGCATTTCAAATACACTCGAGCGGGCCATTATATCGGGGGAACACATCGCTTCCTTTCGCGAACCGGCCACGTGCACGAGCCTCCCTGTATCTCTCTCTCTCTTTCTCTCTCTTTTTCTTTCTTCGCGTCTCTCCGTCTCGCGTCGCGTGTCTCTCGTTCTTGTTGTCGTTCGCTCGTCGCGATTTTGATCCGGTCGCGCCGTTAATTGGACGCAACCGCGGAGATAAATCGGAAGCGTGCGTGCCACGCTTCAAAGGCTCGATTCCACCCAGCCCTCCCCGGTTTTCACGTGACATCCACTCCGCGAGACGGAAGGACCTCGTTGATTCCTCCTCGTATAAACGATTCCGTTCTCAGATCACCGGGAGAGGGAGGGAGGGGGGGGAGGTTGGGAAGAACCGTCGACATGAAACGTCGTGCACGTATACAAAGGAAGTGGAGAAAATTTCGTTCGACGACTAGCGTGAGAAAGAAACGAGGGAATTGTCGCGATTATTTCTCCGCGTAGTTTCTATGTATGTATAGTTTTATTCGTTTGCCGGCCAATAATACCGTCGACGCGCGTAGGTACGAAGGTTTCTCTCGCTCCCTCTCCCACCGTGGCTTTCACTCCGACCGGCCGTTGCTCCTCTTTCTCCTCTATTTCTCCTTTTGTTCCACTATTTTATTCGGGTAAAACGGTGAAACGGTGAATAGGCACGGAGGAAACGCCTTTTATTCGATCAAAAGCGTGTTTTCACTTGTTAGCGCGTGATTATCCGCCATTATTCGAAATTGAAAATACCACTTGGGGCGGGAGCGAGCCATTCCGATTTTTCCTTCTCTCTCCATCGCTTTTCTTTTTCCTTCCTTTTTTTCCCCATCATTTTCTACCCGGGAGGGAAAATGGAATTACCGTGATACTCGATTCTCTCGATGTTAATCCGGATTATCAGTCCCGCGGCGGGCGGCGCGGAGGCGGGGCTCGAGGAACGGAACAACAAAAAAAAAAAAAAAAAAAAAAAACGAACGCACAGGAGCGAATATGGAAATTTCACGTAAACTTCCATTTTCATTCGGTTCTCCGCCCCGTGTGATTCCTAGTCGTTTTCATTGTGTACCTAATTCAACTTTCCAGCTAGCGTTTTTCGCTCTCTCTCTCTCTCTCTCTCTCTCTCTCTCTCTTTGTAAGTTTATAATCTTGGTTTCTCTTGACGAAAGCGAGAAAGCAGGTGATTCAATTCGTTTCCTGGCATCTCGCGTCATAGTGCGTCTCGTCGTAGTCGCACGGCGACTCACCATGTTGGCGTGCATTAATCGAACGTCGAATTACGAAAGAGGAGCGAGAAGGGAGGGTGGTTTGGTCGACGCGCGTCTGACGTTATAGGAAATTAAGTTACCTTTATAACGCGAAATGGACTTCGCTGGAGGGAAAACGCAGAGTCACGCTACTCGGAGAAAAATTGTTGCGCGAATAACCAGGGGGATGTACGCAGGCCATAAGGTATTACTATCTGCGCGGGAGAAGAAAAGAAGAAAGTCCGGAGGAGGAGGAACGACGGCGGTTGTAGAAATCGTGGGAAGGAACATTGGGCTGGGAAGAGAGGTGACTCTTACCTCGAATAATACGGCTCTCGCGAAGGATGATACAATTTCCTTTTTTTGTTAAGGATACACGTACAGAGCCGCGATCAACTCTCGCGATCGTGGCCCCGTAGCTTCGTATAATACTTCCTTCGAGGCGCGCGTCTTGGAAATAAACCGAGCAGAAAAGAGCTTCGTGAGACCGGCAGGAACTCTTCGTTATTTGGAAAGTCTCGTGGCTTTCGCGGATAAGGATTGTCGCGTCGCGGATTGCAAGCTTTGTCTCTGGAACTGGCGTGTCGAGGGGGGAAGTTAATTAACGCGGACTTCTCGCGGAAAGATTTTAAATGGAGAGAAATGTTCCTCGCCTTCGCGTCGATCGAGGACAAGAACGTCTTTCTCGCCACGGTTTTTCTACCGCCGGTAATCGTGGTGCGTCGTTGAAATAATTTTTAATTGCATTTTAATCCCAACAGTCTTTGAATCTCGTTAATAAGGATCTTTCAATTATTCTTCTCGCTTGTACGACGCGTTTTAATTCAATTACTCAATAACTTTTCACGTGATCGGCATTACCATCGTTGATCTTGCGTCATTGAAATAATTTTGAATTGTATTCTTTAAATAATTGGAATGTAGTCTTTAAATAATCTTTAAATTGTATTACTTACTAGATAAGGAGTTTTTAATACTTTTTTCAACTGGATGACATGTTTCAATTCAATTACTCGATATTACTTTTAATCATTCAATTACTCTTTTCACGTGATCAGCATTATCACCGATAATCAGGTGTCATTGAAATAATTTTGAATTGCATTTCAATGCCTGTCATAATCGCGGAATCTATTACTTTAACGCAAGGATTGCAACAAGGACTTTTTCGTCAATGGTATTTTTCAATTCAATTACTTGATACTTTTTCATATAATCAGTATTATCACTGATAATCAGGTGTCACTGTAATAATTTTGAATTGCATTTTAATACCTGTCATAGTCTCGAAATCTTATTACTTTAACGCGAGGATTGCAACAAGAACTTTTTTGTCAATGGTATTTTTCAATTCAATTACTTGATACTTTTTCATATAATCAGTATTATCACCGATAATCAGGTGTCACTGTAATAATTTTGAATTGCATTTCAATACCTGTCATAGTCGCGGAATCTATTACTTTAACGCGAGGATTGCAACAAGGACATTTTTGTCAATGGTATTTTTCAATTCAATTACTTGATACTTTTTCATATAATCAGTATTATCACCGATAATCAGGTGTCACTGTAATAATTTTGAATTGCATTTCAATACCTGTCATAGTCGCGGAATCTATTACTTTAACGCAAGGATTGCAACAAGGACAACTTTCTTGTGAATGGTATTTTTCAATTCCTTGATACCTTTTCATATAATCACGGCATTATCACCGATAATTTGAATTATATTGAAATAATTTTGAATTGCATTTGAATAGTCTCGGAATCTTATCACTTTAACCCAAGAATTGCAACAAGGACATTTTTGTCAGTGGTATTTTTCAATTCAATTACCTAACAACAAGCCAGACAACAATATTACGACGCCAGGGGTGAATGACTGCAATTTTTCTACGTACGGCCGTGTCTTTTTGTTTTTCGAAGTGTCGGCGGCGTCCGACGGACATTATTAACTAAAACGTAACGCCGTCACACACGGCGAAGCCGGCGCGCCCTATTCGTCGCACGTTCCTCCGGGTATTCAGCGTAGTTCGTTGGGCCGGCTTCCAGATGGGCAATGTTGGACGGAATGCGGAATACATCCAGGCGTACCGGCATTCCTACTTAAATCAACATAACTCGGGTGATGAATGGTTAACAGGCTTCGCGGGGGGACGCAATGCGCTCCATTTATGGAAGCTATTACGGCCGAATTTCAGCGTTAAATGTGTGATTTATGACCGCCCGTATTATCTTCGTTCATGTCCCGTCGACGATACAGCGATGCGTCCCCTCCCTCCTCTCTTTTGCTCGCTCCTGCGTCGGTTGCCGCCTACGTTCCCCGGTGCCTGCATTTCTGAAAATTACTTTGAACTCGGCTAGCCGAGCGAGAAAGGAAAAAAAAGGAAAAAAAAAAAATTCATCAGCCGGTGTGTGTCCACGCGCTGCCGCCATGATTAATGTCCTTCTAACTGCCGATTGAAACAGTAAGGAAAATTTATTTCGACCCGCGCCCGTCCGGGTGTAGTCTGAACGAAACAACTGCCAGGCCGGCCTGAATTTACGAACGAACTGCTAATCGCGTTTCATTAAAATCCACTCGCAGCCCTTCGACCCGCGATACCGATCGATCGTTAGCTACCGAAACTTCGATACGTTTTTGTTGGAGATGATTCGAGCTTTTCTTCGAGCGGCGGGGAGGGATCTTGTTCGGATTATTTGAGACGTCACATTGAAACGACGCGATAATTTTTATTATCCGTGTAACGAAAATGACAGACACACGAGCAAGTCGAGTATTAGCCTCGTAGTAGCCTTCCTATGTTCTTCATTTGTTCCTTTTCTTTTCTTCTTTTTAGTGGAAACAAAGCTAAACAATAACGTTTTTTAATGTCGCTACAGGGGACGTCGGTGAAGTACAAAGGATTTTAAAAAAAAAGGGGGGCAACGACGTTTTCTTCGGAGCTTGCTAGTGTGGCATAACGAGATTATGTAGCAAACGTCGAGACAGTGGAGGCTATGTGGGTCAAAGGTTACAGTACGCAAAGGACAGCGGTGTAAATGCTTGCGAGAATTGCGGCCGCGAATGTAGAACCGTCACGTAAACTCCGTAAACAATATGACGAACTGAATTTAGATGATTAATGCCACTGCGACTGATTAATATCGTAAATTATTGCGATCGTAATACCTGTGATGCTCACGTCTTCCTGAAAGCTGTACAATGTCTACCAACTAAACGATTGATCGACAAAAATTATTGTCAAAAATTTTGTTTCGTTTCAACTGTAGTTGATTGAAAACCAATACGATTGAAAACGAATGGAAGAAGTAAAGAAAGAAAGAAACGTTCGTAGACTTAGCTACGTAATTCAGCAACGGAGGATATTAGGCCAATTCTTTCAACAAACGGCAGAATACGAGAAATGTGCGTATCCAACACGTTCCAAAAGGTGTCGGTCTGGTGAAAGATGAAAGATGAAAGGCGAAGGGTACGCAATACTTATGTTTGACATGGATGTGGCAAATCAGAAATTTGACGACTCAGAAAACTTCAAATTAATGAATTATAAATTTGGATAAGCCTCAAGTGCGATGAGGTCTTTTACATCAGGGATCACCATGACATAACAAGTGCGTAGCATCATCTATACACGGGATCAGAAAAAATTTTCAGAAGACAGTCGCTCTACAACTCCTCCAAGACTTGACAAAAGGGACGACATGCAATTAGTCAGGCACGGTCAAAAGAGTATCACGACAGTGACCAAAGAGTTACAGTTTTTCTACTATATGCAAGTCACTAGTTACAATGATCACCATTCAGTCAGTCAGTCGCAGTTATATAGTTTTTATACACGGTATCCAATCCACAGTTCTTACAACCAACATGTACAGCGGTACAAGTTAGTCAGCTAGTCTTAGTTGTCACAGTTGTCGACAATAATAAGTTGACGATAAATCACAGGTTCGATCCATCGTGGATGGTCCTTCGAATCCCAAGGGGTACACGATCGACACCAGTCGTGACTGTACTCCTAGACAGGTATATTTGGAAAAGAGGTAAAGGAGGAGATTGGATGAGGTTGGATAAGACTACTCTGGGCTCGTTGTGACGATACCCGTTTTGGTTTGTTGCAGGTTGCGACGCCTCGTACGAGATGCAGGGGCCGAGCTTCGTGACAGAGCCGCAGTCGCGGGTGGAATTCACGAACGTGAACGGCGGCCGAGTGGACTGCATAGTGAGAGGAAATCCGGCACCTACCGTCGACTGGCTGGCAGCGGACGGCGGCAGTATAACGAGTATCCCTGGAATCAGACACGTCCTTGGCAACGGGACGATCCACTTTCCTGGCTTCGAGGCGGAGGTCTTCCGACAGGACGTCCACTGGGCTATTTATAAGTGTTTCGCCGTCAACAGCGTCGGTGCCATCGTTAGCAGAGACGTCACTGTCAGAGCAGGCACGCGAAACTTCTTCCTCGTTATCTGCATTATGTTGTCCGCACGCTTTGCTTCCTCCTCTATCTCCCTCCCCCTTCTCTCGTTGTCTCTTCTCGCGAACGCGCTATCACCGTCCCTTGTTTGACGATGCTCTCGTTCAATTCGCACGCGAAGGCTGGCGCGGCGAAAGATCGCGATAAAGATCAGACTACCCACTCTTTGCTAGAAAGTTGTTGCCTTGAAAATTATCCGGGCAATTGCGTGTTTTCTTTAACTTTTAAAAGAACTTTGACATCCTCTACATCATATAACGTCGACTATGCCTGATTAACCCCTTGGCTACGGCAGACTTTAAATCACGACGTACGTTGACCAACGACGAAACTTTTCGTCAGCGTGCGTTTCGGATCAGAAATTCCAATTCAGATTTTACGTAAAGTATATTGAAACAACCGAAACACTGAATACAGTGGAGCAATATTATTTATTTATTCTGTATCGAATTGTTAGCGCACGTACTAAAAATTCTACAGTAACTTTAAACTATATTTCGTAATATATCTAACAGTCTAGTAAGGTACAGTTTCGAAACACAATCCTACGTTACATTTCTCGTATTCGTAATGCATCTCCCTTCTTTCGTTATGTTTAATTTATTACCACGCCCTTTCATTTTAAGATATTAAACGAAACAACTGTAAAATAATCAAATAACAAATAATGTAACTGTTTGATTAGAATTCGCTTACGTCTGATCCAATATTCTTTTGTTGCAATTATTGTCAATAACATTTGCCGAGCAGCTATAGGCGTCAACGATGGCCAAGGGGGTAAAAATCGTCGTTGAAGTCAGTACGTTCGGCAAAGACGCATTCAGTCGTGTTCCTCTTCTGCGATCTTCCCTCGGGAGGGAAACGAGGGAAGATCGTTTTTCCATTTCACAGAACGACACGTTGTTTTGATTGATCGCGCCGCCATCGCGTCGATATGGAGATATTCGTCATTTTCCTCCGTGGCTGCCTTCCGATCGTGGTTTCCTCCTCGTGGGAGGACGGGTATCTCGGGACTTCGTTTAGGGAGAAAAAGTTTCGGCGACGGCGGTGAAACGAGGTGGAGAACCCGTTCACGTTCGCGTTTCTCCAGCGAAATCCTCGGTGACGCTCGTTTTACATTAAACATCGTTGAGCGGGGAGGGTTGGGCTGGTTCGTGGCCGCGCGAACCGATCGCAGCCAACAGCAGTTTCGTTCTTAGACGGAATAATTCATCCTCCCGATCGGAAGATGCTACCGTCTTCGACGGTATGAAATATTTATTCCCATCGGGCCCGTGATTTGCTTCGCGTCCTCGTCGTCGTCGTCGTCGCCGGCTTTGACACACCTGGGCACCAACTACTCCGTTCCGGAATTGACGTAACTCTGGCACCAGAAGACGAGCGGAATGCGATTCGTCGCTGATAGTTTGCCAGTGGTTGAATCTCATTCGACGACGTCTTTCGAAACGAGACGTTCTTCCTTGGTCTAGGTTCTCTCTTTCTCTCTCATTTTTCCGCGTAATGGCCGCGCGCGAGGTCGATCGATGGAACTGTTCGAACCTCCGTAGACCGAGCTGCGGCTATAAAAATAAAAAGAGTCCGTCTTATCGGGGTTGGTTCTCGACGCGGCGGTATCGTTTCCGTTTCACGGATAAGCCGGTCGCTCGTTTGCGAACGCCGGAGAAAAAAA
>JAWNGG020000518.1:0-28304 GCA_036937485.2 Tetragonisca angustula | reverse complement strand
ATATTTGTATACACAAACTAATCACGTTTGTGACTTTATTACACTTAATTACACCTCAATGACCCATTGCGTCGGAATTTATTAGGGAACAGTCGCATTTTATCGCGATCTAACACGAATAACCGTTAGTGACATCAAATCTGAATGGATTTGACATCACTCTACCCGCAATAATATTAGAAAAAATGACACAGGACTAACAGGTACGATGCATTACGATATATTTCGAAGTATTACACGGTTACAAACGGTTCTGCTGCATTCGATACACTGCAAGCACCAATTCCGCATATTACAGTATATTATATTTGTATACACAAACTAATCACGTTTGTGACTTTATTACACTTAATTACACCTCAATGACCCATTGCGTCGGAATTTATTAGGGAACAGTCGCATTTTATCGCGATCTAACACGAATAACCGTTAGTGACATCAAATCTGAATGGATTTGACATCACTCTACCCGCAATAATATTAGAAAAAATGACACAGGACTAACAGGTACGATGCATTACGATATATTTCGAAGTATTACACGGTTACAAACGGTTCTGCTGCATTCGATACACTGCAAGCACCAATTCCGCATATTACAGTATATTATATTTGTATACACAAACTAATCACGTTTGTGACTTTATTACACTTAATTACACCTCAATGACCCATTGCGTCGGAATTTATTAGGGAACAGTCGCATTTTATCGCGATCTAACACGAATAACCGTTAGTGACATCAAATCTGAATGGATTTGACATCACTCTACCCGCAATAATATTAGAAAAAATGACACAGGACTAACAGGTACGATGCATTACGATATATTTCGAAGTATTACACGGTTACAAACGGTTCTGCTGCATTCGATACACTGCAAGCACCAATTCCGCATATTACAGTATATTATATTTGTATACACAAACTAATCACGTTTGTGACTTTATTACACTTAATTACACCTCAATGACCCATTGCGTCGGAATTTATTAGGGAACAGTCGCATTTTATCGCGATCTAACACGAATAACCGTTAGTGACATCAAATCTGAATGGATTTGACATCACTCTACCCGCAATAATATTAGAAAAAATGACACAGGACTAACAGGTACGATGCATTACGATATATTTCGAAGTATTACACGGTTACAAACGGTTCTGCTGCATTCGATACACTGCAAGCACCAATTCCGCATATTACAGTATATTATATTTGTATACACAAACTAATCACGTTTGTGACTTTATTACACTTAATTACACCTCAATGACCCATTGCGTCGGAATTTATTAGGGAACAGTCGCATTTTATCGCGATCTAACACGAATAACCGTTAGTGACATCAAATCTGAATGGATTTGACATCACTCTACCCGCAATAATATTAGAAAAAATGACACAGGACTAACAGGTACGATGCATTACGATATATTTCGAAGTATTACACGGTTACAAACGGTTCTGCTGCATTCGATACACTGCAAGCACCAATTCCGCATATTACAGTATATTATATTTGTATACACAAACTAATCACGTTTGTGACTTTATTACACTTAATTACACCTCAATGACCCATTGCGTCGGAATTTATTAGGGAACAGTCGCATTTTATCGCGATCTAACACGAATAACCGTTAGTGACATCAAATCTGAATGGATTTGACATCACTCTACCCGCAATAATATTAGAAAAAATGACACAGGACTAACAGGTACGATGCATTACGATATATTTCGAAGTATTACACGGTTACAAACGGTTCTGCTGCATTCGATACACTGCAAGCACCAATTCCGCATATTACAGTATATTATATTTGTATACACAAACTAATCACGTTTGTGACTTTATTACACTTAATTACACCTCAATGACCCATTGCGTCGGAATTTATTAGGGAACAGTCGCATTTTATCGCGATCTAACACGAATAACCGTTAGTGACATCAAATCTGAATGGATTTGACATCACTCTACCCGCAATAATATTAGAAAAAATGACACAGGACTAACAGGTACGATGCATTACGATATATTTCGAAGTATTACACGGTTACAAACGGTTCTGCTGCATTCGATACACTGCAAGCACCAATTCCGCATATTACAGTATATTATATTTGTATACACAAACTAATCACGTTTGTGACTTTATTACACTTAATTACACCTCAATGACCCATTGCGTCGGAATTTATTAGGGAACAGTCGCATTTTATCGCGATCTAACACGAATAACCGTTAGTGACATCAAATCTGAATGGATTTGACATCACTCTACCCGCAATAATATTAGAAAAAATGACACAGGACTAACAGGTACGATGCATTACGATATATTTCGAAGTATTACACGGTTACAAACGGTTCTGCTGCATTCGATACACTGCAAGCACCAATTCCGCATATTACAGTATATTATATTTGTATACACAAACTAATCACGTTTGTGACTTTATTACACTTAATTACACCTCAATGACCCATTGCGTCGGAATTTATTAGGGAACAGTCGCATTTTATCGCGATCTAACACGAATAACCGTTAGTGACATCAAATCTGAATGGATTTGACATCACTCTACCCGCAATAATATTAGAAAAAATGACACAGGACTAACAGGTACGATGCATTACGATATATTTCGAAGTATTACACGGTTACAAACGGTTCTGCTGCATTCGATACACTGCAAGCACCAATTCCGCATATTACAGTATATTATATTTGTATACACAAACTAATCACGTTTGTGACTTTATTACACTTAATTACACCTCAATGACCCATTGCGTCGGAATTTATTAGGGAACAGTCGCATTTTATCGCGATCTAACACGAATAACCGTTAGTGACATCAAATCTGAATGGATTTGACATCACTCTACCCGCAATAATATTAGAAAAAATGACACAGGACTAACAGGTACGATGCATTACGATATATTTCGAAGTATTACACGGTTACAAACGGTTCTGCTGCATTCGATACACTGCAAGCACCAATTCCGCATATTACAGTATATTATATTTGTATACACAAACTAATCACGTTTGTGACTTTATTACACTTAATTACACCTCAATGACCCATTGCGTCGGAATTTATTAGGGAACAGTCGCATTTTATCGCGATCTAACACGAATAACCGTTAGTGACATCAAATCTGAATGGATTTGACATCACTCTACCCGCAATAATATTAGAAAAAATGACACAGGACTAACAGGTACGATGCATTACGATATATTTCGAAGTATTACACGGTTACAAACGGTTCTGCTGCATTCGATACACTGCAAGCACCAATTCCGCATATTACAGTATATTATATTTGTATACACAAACTAATCACGTTTGTGACTTTATTACACTTAATTACACCTCAATGACCCATTGCGTCGGAATTTATTAGGGAACAGTCGCATTTTATCGCGATCTAACACGAATAACCGTTAGTGACATCAAATCTGAATGGATTTGACATCACTCTACCCGCAATAATATTAGAAAAAATGACACAGGACTAACAGGTACGATGCATTACGATATATTTCGAAGTATTACACGGTTACAAACGGTTCTGCTGCATTCGATACACTGCAAGCACCAATTCCGCATATTACAGTATATTATATTTGTATACACAAACTAATCACGTTTGTGACTTTATTACACTTAATTACACCTCAATGACCCATTGCGTCGGAATTTATTAGGGAACAGTCGCATTTTATCGCGATCTAACACGAATAACCGTTAGTGACATCAAATCTGAATGGATTTGACATCACTCTACCCGCAATAATATTAGAAAAAATGACACAGGACTAACAGGTACGATGCATTACGATATATTTCGAAGTATTACACGGTTACAAACGGTTCTGCTGCATTCGATACACTGCAAGCACCAATTCCGCATATTACAGTATATTATATTTGTATACACAAACTAATCACGTTTGTGACTTTATTACACTTAATTACACCTCAATGACCCATTGCGTCGGAATTTATTAGGGAACAGTCGCATTTTATCGCGATCTAACACGAATAACCGTTAGTGACATCAAATCTGAATGGATTTGACATCACTCTACCCGCAATAATATTAGAAAAAATGACACAGGACTAACAGGTACGATGCATTACGATATATTTCGAAGTATTACACGGTTACAAACGGTTCTGCTGCATTCGATACACTGCAAGCACCAATTCCGCATATTACAGTATATTATATTTGTATACACAAACTAATCACGTTTGTGACTTTATTACACTTAATTACACCTCAATGACCCATTGCGTCGGAATTTATTAGGGAACAGTCGCATTTTATCGCGATCTAACACGAATAACCGTTAGTGACATCAAATCTGAATGGATTTGACATCACTCTACCCGCAATAATATTAGAAAAAATGACACAGGACTAACAGGTACGATGCATTACGATATATTTCGAAGTATTACACGGTTACAAACGGTTCTGCTGCATTCGATACACTGCAAGCACCAATTCCGCATATTACAGTATATTATATTTGTATACACAAACTAATCACGTTTGTGACTTTATTACACTTAATTACACCTCAATGACCCATTGCGTCGGAATTTATTAGGGAACAGTCGCATTTTATCGCGATCTAACACGAATAACCGTTAGTGACATCAAATCTGAATGGATTTGACATCACTCTACCCGCAATAATATTAGAAAAAATGACACAGGACTAACAGGTACGATGCATTACGATATATTTCGAAGTATTACACGGTTACAAACGGTTCTGCTGCATTCGATACACTGCAAGCACCAATTCCGCATATTACAGTATATTATATTTGTATACACAAACTAATCACGTTTGTGACTTTATTACACTTAATTACACCTCAATGACCCATTGCGTCGGAATTTATTAGGGAACAGTCGCATTTTATCGCGATCTAACACGAATAACCGTTAGTGACATCAAATCTGAATGGATTTGACATCACTCTACCCGCAATAATATTAGAAAAAATGACACAGGACTAACAGGTACGATGCATTACGATATATTTCGAAGTATTACACGGTTACAAACGGTTCTGCTGCATTCGATACACTGCAAGCACCAATTCCGCATATTACAGTATATTATATTTGTATACACAAACTAATCACGTTTGTGACTTTATTACACTTAATTACACCTCAATGACCCATTGCGTCGGAATTTATTAGGGAACAGTCGCATTTTATCGCGATCTAACACGAATAACCGTTAGTGACATCAAATCTGAATGGATTTGACATCACTCTACCCGCAATAATATTAGAAAAAATGACACAGGACTAACAGGTACGATGCATTACGATATATTTCGAAGTATTACACGGTTACAAACGGTTCTGCTGCATTCGATACACTGCAAGCACCAATTCCGCATATTACAGTATATTATATTTGTATACACAAACTAATCACGTTTGTGACTTTATTACACTTAATTACACCTCAATGACCCATTGCGTCGGAATTTATTAGGGAACAGTCGCATTTTATCGCGATCTAACACGAATAACCGTTAGTGACATCAAATCTGAATGGATTTGACATCACTCTACCCGCAATAATATTAGAAAAAATGACACAGGACTAACAGGTACGATGCATTACGATATATTTCGAAGTATTACACGGTTACAAACGGTTCTGCTGCATTCGATACACTGCAAGCACCAATTCCGCATATTACAGTATATTATATTTGTATACACAAACTAATCACGTTTGTGACTTTATTACACTTAATTACACCTCAATGACCCATTGCGTCGGAATTTATTAGGGAACAGTCGCATTTTATCGCGATCTAACACGAATAACCGTTAGTGACATCAAATCTGAATGGATTTGACATCACTCTACCCGCAATAATATTAGAAAAAATGACACAGGACTAACAGGTACGATGCATTACGATATATTTCGAAGTATTACACGGTTACAAACGGTTCTGCTGCATTCGATACACTGCAAGCACCAATTCCGCATATTACAGTATATTATATTTGTATACACAAACTAATCACGTTTGTGACTTTATTACACTTAATTACACCTCAATGACCCATTGCGTCGGAATTTATTAGGGAACAGTCGCATTTTATCGCGATCTAACACGAATAACCGTTAGTGACATCAAATCTGAATGGATTTGACATCACTCTACCCGCAATAATATTAGAAAAAATGACACAGGACTAACAGGTACGATGCATTACGATATATTTCGAAGTATTACACGGTTACAAACGGTTCTGCTGCATTCGATACACTGCAAGCACCAATTCCGCATATTACAGTATATTATATTTGTATACACAAACTAATCACGTTTGTGACTTTATTACACTTAATTACACCTCAATGACCCATTGCGTCGGAATTTATTAGGGAACAGTCGCATTTTATCGCGATCTAACACGAATAACCGTTAGTGACATCAAATCTGAATGGATTTGACATCACTCTACCCGCAATAATATTAGAAAAAATGACACAGGACTAACAGGTACGATGCATTACGATATATTTCGAAGTATTACACGGTTACAAACGGTTCTGCTGCATTCGATACACTGCAAGCACCAATTCCGCATATTACAGTATATTATATTTGTATACACAAACTAATCACGTTTGTGACTTTATTACACTTAATTACACCTCAATGACCCATTGCGTCGGAATTTATTAGGGAACAGTCGCATTTTATCGCGATCTAACACGAATAACCGTTAGTGACATCAAATCTGAATGGATTTGACATCACTCTACCCGCAATAATATTAGAAAAAATGACACAGGACTAACAGGTACGATGCATTACGATATATTTCGAAGTATTACACGGTTACAAACGGTTCTGCTGCATTCGATACACTGCAAGCACCAATTCCGCATATTACAGTATATTATATTTGTATACACAAACTAATCACGTTTGTGACTTTATTACACTTAATTACACCTCAATGACCCATTGCGTCGGAATTTATTAGGGAACAGTCGCATTTTATCGCGATCTAACACGAATAACCGTTAGTGACATCAAATCTGAATGGATTTGACATCACTCTACCCGCAATAATATTAGAAAAAATGACACAGGACTAACAGGTACGATGCATTACGATATATTTCGAAGTATTACACGGTTACAAACGGTTCTGCTGCATTCGATACACTGCAAGCACCAATTCCGCATATTACAGTATATTATATTTGTATACACAAACTAATCACGTTTGTGACTTTATTACACTTAATTACACCTCAATGACCCATTGCGTCGGAATTTATTAGGGAACAGTCGCATTTTATCGCGATCTAACACGAATAACCGTTAGTGACATCAAATCTGAATGGATTTGACATCACTCTACCCGCAATAATATTAGAAAAAATGACACAGGACTAACAGGTACGATGCATTACGATATATTTCGAAGTATTACACGGTTACAAACGGTTCTGCTGCATTCGATACACTGCAAGCACCAATTCCGCATATTACAGTATATTATATTTGTATACACAAACTAATCACGTTTGTGACTTTATTACACTTAATTACACCTCAATGACCCATTGCGTCGGAATTTATTAGGGAACAGTCGCATTTTATCGCGATCTAACACGAATAACCGTTAGTGACATCAAATCTGAATGGATTTGACATCACTCTACCCGCAATAATATTAGAAAAAATGACACAGGACTAACAGGTACGATGCATTACGATATATTTCGAAGTATTACACGGTTACAAACGGTTCTGCTGCATTCGATACACTGCAAGCACCAATTCCGCATATTACAGTATATTATATTTGTATACACAAACTAATCACGTTTGTGACTTTATTACACTTAATTACACCTCAATGACCCATTGCGTCGGAATTTATTAGGGAACAGTCGCATTTTATCGCGATCTAACACGAATAACCGTTAGTGACATCAAATCTGAATGGATTTGACATCACTCTACCCGCAATAATATTAGAAAAAATGACACAGGACTAACAGGTACGATGCATTACGATATATTTCGAAGTATTACACGGTTACAAACGGTTCTGCTGCATTCGATACACTGCAAGCACCAATTCCGCATATTACAGTATATTATATTTGTATACACAAACTAATCACGTTTGTGACTTTATTACACTTAATTACACCTCAATGACCCATTGCGTCGGAATTTATTAGGGAACAGTCGCATTTTATCGCGATCTAACACGAATAACCGTTAGTGACATCAAATCTGAATGGATTTGACATCACTCTACCCGCAATAATATTAGAAAAAATGACACAGGACTAACAGGTACGATGCATTACGATATATTTCGAAGTATTACACGGTTACAAACGGTTCTGCTGCATTCGATACACTGCAAGCACCAATTCCGCATATTACAGTATATTATATTTGTATACACAAACTAATCACGTTTGTGACTTTATTACACTTAATTACACCTCAATGACCCATTGCGTCGGAATTTATTAGGGAACAGTCGCATTTTATCGCGATCTAACACGAATAACCGTTAGTGACATCAAATCTGAATGGATTTGACATCACTCTACCCGCAATAATATTAGAAAAAATGACACAGGACTAACAGGTACGATGCATTACGATATATTTCGAAGTATTACACGGTTACAAACGGTTCTGCTGCATTCGATACACTGCAAGCACCAATTCCGCATATTACAGTATATTATATTTGTATACACAAACTAATCACGTTTGTGACTTTATTACACTTAATTACACCTCAATGACCCATTGCGTCGGAATTTATTAGGGAACAGTCGCATTTTATCGCGATCTAACACGAATAACCGTTAGTGACATCAAATCTGAATGGATTTGACATCACTCTACCCGCAATAATATTAGAAAAAATGACACAGGACTAACAGGTACGATGCATTACGATATATTTCGAAGTATTACACGGTTACAAACGGTTCTGCTGCATTCGATACACTGCAAGCACCAATTCCGCATATTACAGTATATTATATTTGTATACACAAACTAATCACGTTTGTGACTTTATTACACTTAATTACACCTCAATGACCCATTGCGTCGGAATTTATTAGGGAACAGTCGCATTTTATCGCGATCTAACACGAATAACCGTTAGTGACATCAAATCTGAATGGATTTGACATCACTCTACCCGCAATAATATTAGAAAAAATGACACAGGACTAACAGGTACGATGCATTACGATATATTTCGAAGTATTACACGGTTACAAACGGTTCTGCTGCATTCGATACACTGCAAGCACCAATTCCGCATATTACAGTATATTATATTTGTATACACAAACTAATCACGTTTGTGACTTTATTACACTTAATTACACCTCAATGACCCATTGCGTCGGAATTTATTAGGGAACAGTCGCATTTTATCGCGATCTAACACGAATAACCGTTAGTGACATCAAATCTGAATGGATTTGACATCACTCTACCCGCAATAATATTAGAAAAAATGACACAGGACTAACAGGTACGATGCATTACGATATATTTCGAAGTATTACACGGTTACAAACGGTTCTGCTGCATTCGATACACTGCAAGCACCAATTCCGCATATTACAGTATATTATATTTGTATACACAAACTAATCACGTTTGTGACTTTATTACACTTAATTACACCTCAATGACCCATTGCGTCGGAATTTATTAGGGAACAGTCGCATTTTATCGCGATCTAACACGAATAACCGTTAGTGACATCAAATCTGAATGGATTTGACATCACTCTACCCGCAATAATATTAGAAAAAATGACACAGGACTAACAGGTACGATGCATTACGATATATTTCGAAGTATTACACGGTTACAAACGGTTCTGCTGCATTCGATACACTGCAAGCACCAATTCCGCATATTACAGTATATTATATTTGTATACACAAACTAATCACGTTTGTGACTTTATTACACTTAATTACACCTCAATGACCCATTGCGTCGGAATTTATTAGGGAACAGTCGCATTTTATCGCGATCTAACACGAATAACCGTTAGTGACATCAAATCTGAATGGATTTGACATCACTCTACCCGCAATAATATTAGAAAAAATGACACAGGACTAACAGGTACGATGCATTACGATATATTTCGAAGTATTACACGGTTACAAACGGTTCTGCTGCATTCGATACACTGCAAGCACCAATTCCGCATATTACAGTATATTATATTTGTATACACAAACTAATCACGTTTGTGACTTTATTACACTTAATTACACCTCAATGACCCATTGCGTCGGAATTTATTAGGGAACAGTCGCATTTTATCGCGATCTAACACGAATAACCGTTAGTGACATCAAATCTGAATGGATTTGACATCACTCTACCCGCAATAATATTAGAAAAAATGACACAGGACTAACAGGTACGATGCATTACGATATATTTCGAAGTATTACACGGTTACAAACGGTTCTGCTGCATTCGATACACTGCAAGCACCAATTCCGCATATTACAGTATATTATATTTGTATACACAAACTAATCACGTTTGTGACTTTATTACACTTAATTACACCTCAATGACCCATTGCGTCGGAATTTATTAGGGAACAGTCGCATTTTATCGCGATCTAACACGAATAACCGTTAGTGACATCAAATCTGAATGGATTTGACATCACTCTACCCGCAATAATATTAGAAAAAATGACACAGGACTAACAGGTACGATGCATTACGATATATTTCGAAGTATTACACGGTTACAAACGGTTCTGCTGCATTCGATACACTGCAAGCACCAATTCCGCATATTACAGTATATTATATTTGTATACACAAACTAATCACGTTTGTGACTTTATTACACTTAATTACACCTCAATGACCCATTGCGTCGGAATTTATTAGGGAACAGTCGCATTTTATCGCGATCTAACACGAATAACCGTTAGTGACATCAAATCTGAATGGATTTGACATCACTCTACCCGCAATAATATTAGAAAAAATGACACAGGACTAACAGGTACGATGCATTACGATATATTTCGAAGTATTACACGGTTACAAACGGTTCTGCTGCATTCGATACACTGCAAGCACCAATTCCGCATATTACAGTATATTATATTTGTATACACAAACTAATCACGTTTGTGACTTTATTACACTTAATTACACCTCAATGACCCATTGCGTCGGAATTTATTAGGGAACAGTCGCATTTTATCGCGATCTAACACGAATAACCGTTAGTGACATCAAATCTGAATGGATTTGACATCACTCTACCCGCAATAATATTAGAAAAAATGACACAGGACTAACAGGTACGATGCATTACGATATATTTCGAAGTATTACACGGTTACAAACGGTTCTGCTGCATTCGATACACTGCAAGCACCAATTCCGCATATTACAGTATATTATATTTGTATACACAAACTAATCACGTTTGTGACTTTATTACACTTAATTACACCTCAATGACCCATTGCGTCGGAATTTATTAGGGAACAGTCGCATTTTATCGCGATCTAACACGAATAACCGTTAGTGACATCAAATCTGAATGGATTTGACATCACTCTACCCGCAATAATATTAGAAAAAATGACACAGGACTAACAGGTACGATGCATTACGATATATTTCGAAGTATTACACGGTTACAAACGGTTCTGCTGCATTCGATACACTGCAAGCACCAATTCCGCATATTACAGTATATTATATTTGTATACACAAACTAATCACGTTTGTGACTTTATTACACTTAATTACACCTCAATGACCCATTGCGTCGGAATTTATTAGGGAACAGTCGCATTTTATCGCGATCTAACACGAATAACCGTTAGTGACATCAAATCTGAATGGATTTGACATCACTCTACCCGCAATAATATTAGAAAAAATGACACAGGACTAACAGGTACGATGCATTACGATATATTTCGAAGTATTACACGGTTACAAACGGTTCTGCTGCATTCGATACACTGCAAGCACCAATTCCGCATATTACAGTATATTATATTTGTATACACAAACTAATCACGTTTGTGACTTTATTACACTTAATTACACCTCAATGACCCATTGCGTCGGAATTTATTAGGGAACAGTCGCATTTTATCGCGATCTAACACGAATAACCGTTAGTGACATCAAATCTGAATGGATTTGACATCACTCTACCCGCAATAATATTAGAAAAAATGACACAGGACTAACAGGTACGATGCATTACGATATATTTCGAAGTATTACACGGTTACAAACGGTTCTGCTGCATTCGATACACTGCAAGCACCAATTCCGCATATTACAGTATATTATATTTGTATACACAAACTAATCACGTTTGTGACTTTATTACACTTAATTACACCTCAATGACCCATTGCGTCGGAATTTATTAGGGAACAGTCGCATTTTATCGCGATCTAACACGAATAACCGTTAGTGACATCAAATCTGAATGGATTTGACATCACTCTACCCGCAATAATATTAGAAAAAATGACACAGGACTAACAGGTACGATGCATTACGATATATTTCGAAGTATTACACGGTTACAAACGGTTCTGCTGCATTCGATACACTGCAAGCACCAATTCCGCATATTACAGTATATTATATTTGTATACACAAACTAATCACGTTTGTGACTTTATTACACTTAATTACACCTCAATGACCCATTGCGTCGGAATTTATTAGGGAACAGTCGCATTTTATCGCGATCTAACACGAATAACCGTTAGTGACATCAAATCTGAATGGATTTGACATCACTCTACCCGCAATAATATTAGAAAAAATGACACAGGACTAACAGGTACGATGCATTACGATATATTTCGAAGTATTACACGGTTACAAACGGTTCTGCTGCATTCGATACACTGCAAGCACCAATTCCGCATATTACAGTATATTATATTTGTATACACAAACTAATCACGTTTGTGACTTTATTACACTTAATTACACCTCAATGACCCATTGCGTCGGAATTTATTAGGGAACAGTCGCATTTTATCGCGATCTAACACGAATAACCGTTAGTGACATCAAATCTGAATGGATTTGACATCACTCTACCCGCAATAATATTAGAAAAAATGACACAGGACTAACAGGTACGATGCATTACGATATATTTCGAAGTATTACACGGTTACAAACGGTTCTGCTGCATTCGATACACTGCAAGCACCAATTCCGCATATTACAGTATATTATATTTGTATACACAAACTAATCACGTTTGTGACTTTATTACACTTAATTACACCTCAATGACCCATTGCGTCGGAATTTATTAGGGAACAGTCGCATTTTATCGCGATCTAACACGAATAACCGTTAGTGACATCAAATCTGAATGGATTTGACATCACTCTACCCGCAATAATATTAGAAAAAATGACACAGGACTAACAGGTACGATGCATTACGATATATTTCGAAGTATTACACGGTTACAAACGGTTCTGCTGCATTCGATACACTGCAAGCACCAATTCCGCATATTACAGTATATTATATTTGTATACACAAACTAATCACGTTTGTGACTTTATTACACTTAATTACACCTCAATGACCCATTGCGTCGGAATTTATTAGGGAACAGTCGCATTTTATCGCGATCTAACACGAATAACCGTTAGTGACATCAAATCTGAATGGATTTGACATCACTCTACCCGCAATAATATTAGAAAAAATGACACAGGACTAACAGGTACGATGCATTACGATATATTTCGAAGTATTACACGGTTACAAACGGTTCTGCTGCATTCGATACACTGCAAGCACCAATTCCGCATATTACAGTATATTATATTTGTATACACAAACTAATCACGTTTGTGACTTTATTACACTTAATTACACCTCAATGACCCATTGCGTCGGAATTTATTAGGGAACAGTCGCATTTTATCGCGATCTAACACGAATAACCGTTAGTGACATCAAATCTGAATGGATTTGACATCACTCTACCCGCAATAATATTAGAAAAAATGACACAGGACTAACAGGTACGATGCATTACGATATATTTCGAAGTATTACACGGTTACAAACGGTTCTGCTGCATTCGATACACTGCAAGCACCAATTCCGCATATTACAGTATATTATATTTGTATACACAAACTAATCACGTTTGTGACTTTATTACACTTAATTACACCTCAATGACCCATTGCGTCGGAATTTATTAGGGAACAGTCGCATTTTATCGCGATCTAACACGAATAACCGTTAGTGACATCAAATCTGAATGGATTTGACATCACTCTACCCGCAATAATATTAGAAAAAATGACACAGGACTAACAGGTACGATGCATTACGATATATTTCGAAGTATTACACGGTTACAAACGGTTCTGCTGCATTCGATACACTGCAAGCACCAATTCCGCATATTACAGTATATTATATTTGTATACACAAACTAATCACGTTTGTGACTTTATTACACTTAATTACACCTCAATGACCCATTGCGTCGGAATTTATTAGGGAACAGTCGCATTTTATCGCGATCTAACACGAATAACCGTTAGTGACATCAAATCTGAATGGATTTGACATCACTCTACCCGCAATAATATTAGAAAAAATGACACAGGACTAACAGGTACGATGCATTACGATATATTTCGAAGTATTACACGGTTACAAACGGTTCTGCTGCATTCGATACACTGCAAGCACCAATTCCGCATATTACAGTATATTATATTTGTATACACAAACTAATCACGTTTGTGACTTTATTACACTTAATTACACCTCAATGACCCATTGCGTCGGAATTTATTAGGGAACAGTCGCATTTTATCGCGATCTAACACGAATAACCGTTAGTGACATCAAATCTGAATGGATTTGACATCACTCTACCCGCAATAATATTAGAAAAAATGACACAGGACTAACAGGTACGATGCATTACGATATATTTCGAAGTATTACACGGTTACAAACGGTTCTGCTGCATTCGATACACTGCAAGCACCAATTCCGCATATTACAGTATATTATATTTGTATACACAAACTAATCACGTTTGTGACTTTATTACACTTAATTACACCTCAATGACCCATTGCGTCGGAATTTATTAGGGAACAGTCGCATTTTATCGCGATCTAACACGAATAACCGTTAGTGACATCAAATCTGAATGGATTTGACATCACTCTACCCGCAATAATATTAGAAAAAATGACACAGGACTAACAGGTACGATGCATTACGATATATTTCGAAGTATTACACGGTTACAAACGGTTCTGCTGCATTCGATACACTGCAAGCACCAATTCCGCATATTACAGTATATTATATTTGTATACACAAACTAATCACGTTTGTGACTTTATTACACTTAATTACACCTCAATGACCCATTGCGTCGGAATTTATTAGGGAACAGTCGCATTTTATCGCGATCTAACACGAATAACCGTTAGTGACATCAAATCTGAATGGATTTGACATCACTCTACCCGCAATAATATTAGAAAAAATGACACAGGACTAACAGGTACGATGCATTACGATATATTTCGAAGTATTACACGGTTACAAACGGTTCTGCTGCATTCGATACACTGCAAGCACCAATTCCGCATATTACAGTATATTATATTTGTATACACAAACTAATCACGTTTGTGACTTTATTACACTTAATTACACCTCAATGACCCATTGCGTCGGAATTTATTAGGGAACAGTCGCATTTTATCGCGATCTAACACGAATAACCGTTAGTGACATCAAATCTGAATGGATTTGACATCACTCTACCCGCAATAATATTAGAAAAAATGACACAGGACTAACAGGTACGATGCATTACGATATATTTCGAAGTATTACACGGTTACAAACGGTTCTGCTGCATTCGATACACTGCAAGCACCAATTCCGCATATTACAGTATATTATATTTGTATACACAAACTAATCACGTTTGTGACTTTATTACACTTAATTACACCTCAATGACCCATTGCGTCGGAATTTATTAGGGAACAGTCGCATTTTATCGCGATCTAACACGAATAACCGTTAGTGACATCAAATCTGAATGGATTTGACATCACTCTACCCGCAATAATATTAGAAAAAATGACACAGGACTAACAGGTACGATGCATTACGATATATTTCGAAGTATTACACGGTTACAAACGGTTCTGCTGCATTCGATACACTGCAAGCACCAATTCCGCATATTACAGTATATTATATTTGTATACACAAACTAATCACGTTTGTGACTTTATTACACTTAATTACACCTCAATGACCCATTGCGTCGGAATTTATTAGGGAACAGTCGCATTTTATCGCGATCTAACACGAATAACCGTTAGTGACATCAAATCTGAATGGATTTGACATCACTCTACCCGCAATAATATTAGAAAAAATGACACAGGACTAACAGGTACGATGCATTACGATATATTTCGAAGTATTACACGGTTACAAACGGTTCTGCTGCATTCGATACACTGCAAGCACCAATTCCGCATATTACAGTATATTATATTTGTATACACAAACTAATCACGTTTGTGACTTTATTACACTTAATTACACCTCAATGACCCATTGCGTCGGAATTTATTAGGGAACAGTCGCATTTTATCGCGATCTAACACGAATAACCGTTAGTGACATCAAATCTGAATGGATTTGACATCACTCTACCCGCAATAATATTAGAAAAAATGACACAGGACTAACAGGTACGATGCATTACGATATATTTCGAAGTATTACACGGTTACAAACGGTTCTGCTGCATTCGATACACTGCAAGCACCAATTCCGCATATTACAGTATATTATATTTGTATACACAAACTAATCACGTTTGTGACTTTATTACACTTAATTACACCTCAATGACCCATTGCGTCGGAATTTATTAGGGAACAGTCGCATTTTATCGCGATCTAACACGAATAACCGTTAGTGACATCAAATCTGAATGGATTTGACATCACTCTACCCGCAATAATATTAGAAAAAATGACACAGGACTAACAGGTACGATGCATTACGATATATTTCGAAGTATTACACGGTTACAAACGGTTCTGCTGCATTCGATACACTGCAAGCACCAATTCCGCATATTACAGTATATTATATTTGTATACACAAACTAATCACGTTTGTGACTTTATTACACTTAATTACACCTCAATGACCCATTGCGTCGGAATTTATTAGGGAACAGTCGCATTTTATCGCGATCTAACACGAATAACCGTTAGTGACATCAAATCTGAATGGATTTGACATCACTCTACCCGCAATAATATTAGAAAAAATGACACAGGACTAACAGGTACGATGCATTACGATATATTTCGAAGTATTACACGGTTACAAACGGTTCTGCTGCATTCGATACACTGCAAGCACCAATTCCGCATATTACAGTATATTATATTTGTATACACAAACTAATCACGTTTGTGACTTTATTACACTTAATTACACCTCAATGACCCATTGCGTCGGAATTTATTAGGGAACAGTCGCATTTTATCGCGATCTAACACGAATAACCGTTAGTGACATCAAATCTGAATGGATTTGACATCACTCTACCCGCAATAATATTAGAAAAAATGACACAGGACTAACAGGTACGATGCATTACGATATATTTCGAAGTATTACACGGTTACAAACGGTTCTGCTGCATTCGATACACTGCAAGCACCAATTCCGCATATTACAGTATATTATATTTGTATACACAAACTAATCACGTTTGTGACTTTATTACACTTAATTACACCTCAATGACCCATTGCGTCGGAATTTATTAGGGAACAGTCGCATTTTATCGCGATCTAACACGAATAACCGTTAGTGACATCAAATCTGAATGGATTTGACATCACTCTACCCGCAATAATATTAGAAAAAATGACACAGGACTAACAGGTACGATGCATTACGATATATTTCGAAGTATTACACGGTTACAAACGGTTCTGCTGCATTCGATACACTGCAAGCACCAATTCCGCATATTACAGTATATTATATTTGTATACACAAACTAATCACGTTTGTGACTTTATTACACTTAATTACACCTCAATGACCCATTGCGTCGGAATTTATTAGGGAACAGTCGCATTTTATCGCGATCTAACACGAATAACCGTTAGTGACATCAAATCTGAATGGATTTGACATCACTCTACCCGCAATAATATTAGAAAAAATGACACAGGACTAACAGGTACGATGCATTACGATATATTTCGAAGTATTACACGGTTACAAACGGTTCTGCTGCATTCGATACACTGCAAGCACCAATTCCGCATATTACAGTATATTATATTTGTATACACAAACTAATCACGTTTGTGACTTTATTACACTTAATTACACCTCAATGACCCATTGCGTCGGAATTTATTAGGGAACAGTCGCATTTTATCGCGATCTAACACGAATAACCGTTAGTGACATCAAATCTGAATGGATTTGACATCACTCTACCCGCAATAATATTAGAAAAAATGACACAGGACTAACAGGTACGATGCATTACGATATATTTCGAAGTATTACACGGTTACAAACGGTTCTGCTGCATTCGATACACTGCAAGCACCAATTCCGCATATTACAGTATATTATATTTGTATACACAAACTAATCACGTTTGTGACTTTATTACACTTAATTACACCTCAATGACCCATTGCGTCGGAATTTATTAGGGAACAGTCGCATTTTATCGCGATCTAACACGAATAACCGTTAGTGACATCAAATCTGAATGGATTTGACATCACTCTACCCGCAATAATATTAGAAAAAATGACACAGGACTAACAGGTACGATGCATTACGATATATTTCGAAGTATTACACGGTTACAAACGGTTCTGCTGCATTCGATACACTGCAAGCACCAATTCCGCATATTACAGTATATTATATTTGTATACACAAACTAATCACGTTTGTGACTTTATTACACTTAATTACACCTCAATGACCCATTGCGTCGGAATTTATTAGGGAACAGTCGCATTTTATCGCGATCTAACACGAATAACCGTTAGTGACATCAAATCTGAATGGATTTGACATCACTCTACCCGCAATAATATTAGAAAAAATGACACAGGACTAACAGGTACGATGCATTACGATATATTTCGAAGTATTACACGGTTACAAACGGTTCTGCTGCATTCGATACACTGCAAGCACCAATTCCGCATATTACAGTATATTATATTTGTATACACAAACTAATCACGTTTGTGACTTTATTACACTTAATTACACCTCAATGACCCATTGCGTCGGAATTTATTAGGGAACAGTCGCATTTTATCGCGATCTAACACGAATAACCGTTAGTGACATCAAATCTGAATGGATTTGACATCACTCTACCCGCAATAATATTAGAAAAAATGACACAGGACTAACAGGTACGATGCATTACGATATATTTCGAAGTATTACACGGTTACAAACGGTTCTGCTGCATTCGATACACTGCAAGCACCAATTCCGCATATTACAGTATATTATATTTGTATACACAAACTAATCACGTTTGTGACTTTATTACACTTAATTACACCTCAATGACCCATTGCGTCGGAATTTATTAGGGAACAGTCGCATTTTATCGCGATCTAACACGAATAACCGTTAGTGACATCAAATCTGAATGGATTTGACATCACTCTACCCGCAATAATATTAGAAAAAATGACACAGGACTAACAGGTACGATGCATTACGATATATTTCGAAGTATTACACGGTTACAAACGGTTCTGCTGCATTCGATACACTGCAAGCACCAATTCCGCATATTACAGTATATTATATTTGTATACACAAACTAATCACGTTTGTGACTTTATTACACTTAATTACACCTCAATGACCCATTGCGTCGGAATTTATTAGGGAACAGTCGCATTTTATCGCGATCTAACACGAATAACCGTTAGTGACATCAAATCTGAATGGATTTGACATCACTCTACCCGCAATAATATTAGAAAAAATGACACAGGACTAACAGGTACGATGCATTACGATATATTTCGAAGTATTACACGGTTACAAACGGTTCTGCTGCATTCGATACACTGCAAGCACCAATTCCGCATATTACAGTATATTATATTTGTATACACAAACTAATCACGTTTGTGACTTTATTACACTTAATTACACCTCAATGACCCATTGCGTCGGAATTTATTAGGGAACAGTCGCATTTTATCGCGATCTAACACGAATAACCGTTAGTGACATCAAATCTGAATGGATTTGACATCACTCTACCCGCAATAATATTAGAAAAAATGACACAGGACTAACAGGTACGATGCATTACGATATATTTCGAAGTATTACACGGTTACAAACGGTTCTGCTGCATTCGATACACTGCAAGCACCAATTCCGCATATTACAGTATATTATATTTGTATACACAAACTAATCACGTTTGTGACTTTATTACACTTAATTACACCTCAATGACCCATTGCGTCGGAATTTATTAGGGAACAGTCGCATTTTATCGCGATCTAACACGAATAACCGTTAGTGACATCAAATCTGAATGGATTTGACATCACTCTACCCGCAATAATATTAGAAAAAATGACACAGGACTAACAGGTACGATGCATTACGATATATTTCGAAGTATTACACGGTTACAAACGGTTCTGCTGCATTCGATACACTGCAAGCACCAATTCCGCATATTACAGTATATTATATTTGTATACACAAACTAATCACGTTTGTGACTTTATTACACTTAATTACACCTCAATGACCCATTGCGTCGGAATTTATTAGGGAACAGTCGCATTTTATCGCGATCTAACACGAATAACCGTTAGTGACATCAAATCTGAATGGATTTGACATCACTCTACCCGCAATAATATTAGAAAAAATGACACAGGACTAACAGGTACGATGCATTACGATATATTTCGAAGTATTACACGGTTACAAACGGTTCTGCTGCATTCGATACACTGCAAGCACCAATTCCGCATATTACAGTATATTATATTTGTATACACAAACTAATCACGTTTGTGACTTTATTACACTTAATTACACCTCAATGACCCATTGCGTCGGAATTTATTAGGGAACAGTCGCATTTTATCGCGATCTAACACGAATAACCGTTAGTGACATCAAATCTGAATGGATTTGACATCACTCTACCCGCAATAATATTAGAAAAAATGACACAGGACTAACAGGTACGATGCATTACGATATATTTCGAAGTATTACACGGTTACAAACGGTTCTGCTGCATTCGATACACTGCAAGCACCAATTCCGCATATTACAGTATATTATATTTGTATACACAAACTAATCACGTTTGTGACTTTATTACACTTAATTACACCTCAATGACCCATTGCGTCGGAATTTATTAGGGAACAGTCGCATTTTATCGCGATCTAACACGAATAACCGTTAGTGACATCAAATCTGAATGGATTTGACATCACTCTACCCGCAATAATATTAGAAAAAATGACACAGGACTAACAGGTACGATGCATTACGATATATTTCGAAGTATTACACGGTTACAAACGGTTCTGCTGCATTCGATACACTGCAAGCACCAATTCCGCATATTACAGTATATTATATTTGTATACACAAACTAATCACGTTTGTGACTTTATTACACTTAATTACACCTCAATGACCCATTGCGTCGGAATTTATTAGGGAACAGTCGCATTTTATCGCGATCTAACACGAATAACCGTTAGTGACATCAAATCTGAATGGATTTGACATCACTCTACCCGCAATAATATTAGAAAAAATGACACAGGACTAACAGGTACGATGCATTACGATATATTTCGAAGTATTACACGGTTACAAACGGTTCTGCTGCATTCGATACACTGCAAGCACCAATTCCGCATATTACAGTATATTATATTTGTATACACAAACTAATCACGTTTGTGACTTTATTACACTTAATTACACCTCAATGACCCATTGCGTCGGAATTTATTAGGGAACAGTCGCATTTTATCGCGATCTAACACGAATAACCGTTAGTGACATCAAATCTGAATGGATTTGACATCACTCTACCCGCAATAATATTAGAAAAAATGACACAGGACTAACAGGTACGATGCATTACGATATATTTCGAAGTATTACACGGTTACAAACGGTTCTGCTGCATTCGATACACTGCAAGCACCAATTCCGCATATTACAGTATATTATATTTGTATACACAAACTAATCACGTTTGTGACTTTATTACACTTAATTACACCTCAATGACCCATTGCGTCGGAATTTATTAGGGAACAGTCGCATTTTATCGCGATCTAACACGAATAACCGTTAGTGACATCAAATCTGAATGGATTTGACATCACTCTACCCGCAATAATATTAGAAAAAATGACACAGGACTAACAGGTACGATGCATTACGATATATTTCGAAGTATTACACGGTTACAAACGGTTCTGCTGCATTCGATACACTGCAAGCACCAATTCCGCATATTACAGTATATTATATTTGTATACACAAACTAATCACGTTTGTGACTTTATTACACTTAATTACACCTCAATGACCCATTGCGTCGGAATTTATTAGGGAACAGTCGCATTTTATCGCGATCTAACACGAATAACCGTTAGTGACATCAAATCTGAATGGATTTGACATCACTCTACCCGCAATAATATTAGAAAAAATGACACAGGACTAACAGGTACGATGCATTACGATATATTTCGAAGTATTACACGGTTACAAACGGTTCTGCTGCATTCGATACACTGCAAGCACCAATTCCGCATATTACAGTATATTATATTTGTATACACAAACTAATCACGTTTGTGACTTTATTACACTTAATTACACCTCAATGACCCATTGCGTCGGAATTTATTAGGGAACAGTCGCATTTTATCGCGATCTAACACGAATAACCGTTAGTGACATCAAATCTGAATGGATTTGACATCACTCTACCCGCAATAATATTAGAAAAAATGACACAGGACTAACAGGTACGATGCATTACGATATATTTCGAAGTATTACACGGTTACAAACGGTTCTGCTGCATTCGATACACTGCAAGCACCAATTCCGCATATTACAGTATATTATATTTGTATACACAAACTAATCACGTTTGTGACTTTATTACACTTAATTACACCTCAATGACCCATTGCGTCGGAATTTATTAGGGAACAGTCGCATTTTATCGCGATCTAACACGAATAACCGTTAGTGACATCAAATCTGAATGGATTTGACATCACTCTACCCGCAATAATATTAGAAAAAATGACACAGGACTAACAGGTACGATGCATTACGATATATTTCGAAGTATTACACGGTTACAAACGGTTCTGCTGCATTCGATACACTGCAAGCACCAATTCCGCATATTACAGTATATTATATTTGTATACACAAACTAATCACGTTTGTGACTTTATTACACTTAATTACACCTCAATGACCCATTGCGTCGGAATTTATTAGGGAACAGTCGCATTTTATCGCGATCTAACACGAATAACCGTTAGTGACATCAAATCTGAATGGATTTGACATCACTCTACCCGCAATAATATTAGAAAAAATGACACAGGACTAACAGGTACGATGCATTACGATATATTTCGAAGTATTACACGGTTACAAACGGTTCTGCTGCATTCGATACACTGCAAGCACCAATTCCGCATATTACAGTATATTATATTTGTATACACAAACTAATCACGTTTGTGACTTTATTACACTTAATTACACCTCAATGACCCATTGCGTCGGAATTTATTAGGGAACAGTCGCATTTTATCGCGATCTAACACGAATAACCGTTAGTGACATCAAATCTGAATGGATTTGACATCACTCTACCCGCAATAATATTAGAAAAAATGACACAGGACTAACAGGTACGATGCATTACGATATATTTCGAAGTATTACACGGTTACAAACGGTTCTGCTGCATTCGATACACTGCAAGCACCAATTCCGCATATTACAGTATATTATATTTGTATACACAAACTAATCACGTTTGTGACTTTATTACACTTAATTACACCTCAATGACCCATTGCGTCGGAATTTATTAGGGAACAGTCGCATTTTATCGCGATCTAACACGAATAACCGTTAGTGACATCAAATCTGAATGGATTTGACATCACTCTACCCGCAATAATATTAGAAAAAATGACACAGGACTAACAGGTACGATGCATTACGATATATTTCGAAGTATTACACGGTTACAAACGGTTCTGCTGCATTCGATACACTGCAAGCACCAATTCCGCATATTACAGTATATTATATTTGTATACACAAACTAATCACGTTTGTGACTTTATTACACTTAATTACACCTCAATGACCCATTGCGTCGGAATTTATTAGGGAACAGTCGCATTTTATCGCGATCTAACACGAATAACCGTTAGTGACATCAAATCTGAATGGATTTGACATCACTCTACCCGCAATAATATTAGAAAAAATGACACAGGACTAACAGGTACGATGCATTACGATATATTTCGAAGTATTACACGGTTACAAACGGTTCTGCTGCATTCGATACACTGCAAGCACCAATTCCGCATATTACAGTATATTATATTTGTATACACAAACTAATCACGTTTGTGACTTTATTACACTTAATTACACCTCAATGACCCATTGCGTCGGAATTTATTAGGGAACAGTCGCATTTTATCGCGATCTAACACGAATAACCGTTAGTGACATCAAATCTGAATGGATTTGACATCACTCTACCCGCAATAATATTAGAAAAAATGACACAGGACTAACAGGTACGATGCATTACGATATATTTCGAAGTATTACACGGTTACAAACGGTTCTGCTGCATTCGATACACTGCAAGCACCAATTCCGCATATTACAGTATATTATATTTGTATACACAAACTAATCACGTTTGTGACTTTATTACACTTAATTACACCTCAATGACCCATTGCGTCGGAATTTATTAGGGAACAGTCGCATTTTATCGCGATCTAACACGAATAACCGTTAGTGACATCAAATCTGAATGGATTTGACATCACTCTACCCGCAATAATATTAGAAAAAATGACACAGGACTAACAGGTACGATGCATTACGATATATTTCGAAGTATTACACGGTTACAAACGGTTCTGCTGCATTCGATACACTGCAAGCACCAATTCCGCATATTACAGTATATTATATTTGTATACACAAACTAATCACGTTTGTGACTTTATTACACTTAATTACACCTCAATGACCCATTGCGTCGGAATTTATTAGGGAACAGTCGCATTTTATCGCGATCTAACACGAATAACCGTTAGTGACATCAAATCTGAATGGATTTGACATCACTCTACCCGCAATAATATTAGAAAAAATGACACAGGACTAACAGGTACGATGCATTACGATATATTTCGAAGTATTACACGGTTACAAACGGTTCTGCTGCATTCGATACACTGCAAGCACCAATTCCGCATATTACAGTATATTATATTTGTATACACAAACTAATCACGTTTGTGACTTTATTACACTTAATTACACCTCAATGACCCATTGCGTCGGAATTTATTAGGGAACAGTCGCATTTTATCGCGATCTAACACGAATAACCGTTAGTGACATCAAATCTGAATGGATTTGACATCACTCTACCCGCAATAATATTAGAAAAAATGACACAGGACTAACAGGTACGATGCATTACGATATATTTCGAAGTATTACACGGTTACAAACGGTTCTGCTGCATTCGATACACTGCAAGCACCAATTCCGCATATTACAGTATATTATATTTGTATACACAAACTAATCACGTTTGTGACTTTATTACACTTAATTACACCTCAATGACCCATTGCGTCGGAATTTATTAGGGAACAGTCGCATTTTATCGCGATCTAACACGAATAACCGTTAGTGACATCAAATCTGAATGGATTTGACATCACTCTACCCGCAATAATATTAGAAAAAATGACACAGGACTAACAGGTACGATGCATTACGATATATTTCGAAGTATTACACGGTTACAAACGGTTCTGCTGCATTCGATACACTGCAAGCACCAATTCCGCATATTACAGTATATTATATTTGTATACACAAACTAATCACGTTTGTGACTTTATTACACTTAATTACACCTCAATGACCCATTGCGTCGGAATTTATTAGGGAACAGTCGCATTTTATCGCGATCTAACACGAATAACCGTTAGTGACATCAAATCTGAATGGATTTGACATCACTCTACCCGCAATAATATTAGAAAAAATGACACAGGACTAACAGGTACGATGCATTACGATATATTTCGAAGTATTACACGGTTACAAACGGTTCTGCTGCATTCGATACACTGCAAGCACCAATTCCGCATATTACAGTATATTATATTTGTATACACAAACTAATCACGTTTGTGACTTTATTACACTTAATTACACCTCAATGACCCATTGCGTCGGAATTTATTAGGGAACAGTCGCATTTTATCGCGATCTAACACGAATAACCGTTAGTGACATCAAATCTGAATGGATTTGACATCACTCTACCCGCAATAATATTAGAAAAAATGACACAGGACTAACAGGTACGATGCATTACGATATATTTCGAAGTATTACACGGTTACAAACGGTTCTGCTGCATTCGATACACTGCAAGCACCAATTCCGCATATTACAGTATATTATATTTGTATACACAAACTAATCACGTTTGTGACTTTATTACACTTAATTACACCTCAATGACCCATTGCGTCGGAATTTATTAGGGAACAGTCGCATTTTATCGCGATCTAACACGAATAACCGTTAGTGACATCAAATCTGAATGGATTTGACATCACTCTACCCGCAATAATATTAGAAAAAATGACACAGGACTAACAGGTACGATGCATTACGATATATTTCGAAGTATTACACGGTTACAAACGGTTCTGCTGCATTCGATACACTGCAAGCACCAATTCCGCATATTACAGTATATTATATTTGTATACACAAACTAATCACGTTTGTGACTTTATTACACTTAATTACACCTCAATGACCCATTGCGTCGGAATTTATTAGGGAACAGTCGCATTTTATCGCGATCTAACACGAATAACCGTTAGTGACATCAAATCTGAATGGATTTGACATCACTCTACCCGCAATAATATTAGAAAAAATGACACAGGACTAACAGGTACGATGCATTACGATATATTTCGAAGTATTACACGGTTACAAACGGTTCTGCTGCATTCGATACACTGCAAGCACCAATTCCGCATATTACAGTATATTATATTTGTATACACAAACTAATCACGTTTGTGACTTTATTACACTTAATTACACCTCAATGACCCATTGCGTCGGAATTTATTAGGGAACAGTCGCATTTTATCGCGATCTAACACGAATAACCGTTAGTGACATCAAATCTGAATGGATTTGACATCACTCTACCCGCAATAATATTAGAAAAAATGACACAGGACTAACAGGTACGATGCATTACGATATATTTCGAAGTATTACACGGTTACAAACGGTTCTGCTGCATTCGATACACTGCAAGCACCAATTCCGCATATTACAGTATATTATATTTGTATACACAAACTAATCACGTTTGTGACTTTATTACACTTAATTACACCTCAATGACCCATTGCGTCGGAATTTATTAGGGAACAGTCGCATTTTATCGCGATCTAACACGAATAACCGTTAGTGACATCAAATCTGAATGGATTTGACATCACTCTACCCGCAATAATATTAGAAAAAATGACACAGGACTAACAGGTACGATGCATTACGATATATTTCGAAGTATTACACGGTTACAAACGGTTCTGCTGCATTCGATACACTGCAAGCACCAATTCCGCATATTACAGTATATTATATTTGTATACACAAACTAATCACGTTTGTG
>JAWNGG020000517.1:0-28434 GCA_036937485.2 Tetragonisca angustula | reverse complement strand
ATATATATATATATATATATTACTTATTACTAAATTAGAAATATAAAAATTATATAATATAATGAGTAATATATATTAATAACAATAAGATATATTATTTATATTGTAATAAGTATTATATATATAAATATATATAACACTTATAAGTAATATATATTATTATTAATATATATTACTCATTATATTATATAACTTTTATATTATATATCTATTGTATGCTTCGTGTATTTAACATTATTATTCAATATATCGTATTATTGGGCCAATTATAATTGAATATCATAATTCCTGGAGTATCGATCATCGACGAATTATGAAAATTTATGATTA
Organism: Tetragonisca angustula; assembly: GCA_036937485.2. Taxonomy (NCBI): domain Eukaryota; kingdom Metazoa; phylum Arthropoda; class Insecta; order Hymenoptera; family Apidae; genus Tetragonisca; species Tetragonisca angustula. Next base: position 28,104 of record JAWNGG020000517.1, on the reverse strand, counting down.
TTGTCGAATTACACGTTCACATCGAACATCGAATTTTATAGCCGCCTGTAATATTGATACTGATTGCACATTCCTTTTCCGCGTGTGCGTGAATTATTAAGGGCGCGATACATCGAACTGAATATTAATGAAATGCCTGGAACAGCTGCTGGTCAGTTGGAACGCGCCGTCGCTGTACGGATTTCTAAGTTTATGGCAAAACGTTGGCGCGGGTCTTACCGGTACGAAGTATGTTGCAATTAAGCAACTGTTGTCCAACTTCCCATAACATCGTGCGACATTCCTGCGCTTTTATTTAGTCAGTGGGTTCATTTAATGTGTTGCGAATTTTGATGGCAATGCGTTATAAGATCTTTCTTCCCAGTTATCTCATATATCTACAAAAATATCTCTGTCGTTAATTGAATACCTCCAACAGTTAATTCCAATTCTTCTTCGACGAACGAAATTCTATTTTCAACTTTGCAACTCAAGAATATCGCCTGAAACTACAGATATCTTTAATTTCGCAAAAATTATCACCTGAAACTACGGATATCTTTAATTTTGTAAAAAAAAAAGGTACTGAGAGACTGTAATAAATCATTCTACTTTATCAAACTCTGCTTTTCGGGGTGCAGAATTTTCCACAAATTCTATGTACAAATTTTGTGAAATTCGAAGAAACCCGAGAGTCCACAACACGCAATTTCAAATTGTCGAAATTATTTACGACGCTCGCTTGAAATTCGAAGGAAATTGAGTTGCCCGCGACGGACACGTTCGAAGCGACACTATCGTACCATCGCTAATGCTATCTGCCGTCGAATGATTAGAAAAAGAAAGGCTGGACAAAACGATTTCGAAGCAGGCTGGTCGTAGGTTCGACGGCCCCGAAAAACGTCGAGCGACGACTCGATCGCGAGATTAATCCATCGGATGTAATTGGAAGGTCGCAGCCCGGTGTCACAGGCCCGGGAGATTTACGAGCACGTGTGTCCAACGCACACACGGGTCATTCATGCTTTTGTTTTTCACCGCCGGGGAATGGCAGGCCATGCCGCGCGCGACAATAAAGACCATTTCGGCGCACGAAAGGAGCCGCAAGCAGGAAATTCCGGCGAGAATAATACTCGCGATATATCGATCAATCTTCGTCAGTTTCGACTGGTTCGTTCGTTGGATCATCGTTCTCGGCAAGTATGTGAGCAATCGGGGAGAAATTTCCCCTCGAAATCATCCCCCCCCCCGTGGAATGAATGCGATGACTGTGCGTTAAACTCCGAAGTGCAAATCGTTTTACACTTGTGGAACACCTTGTACGTGACCAAAGAAGCATCGACTTAGTAGTTTCGTAAGAAAATATTTAAATCGATTTAAATAAATCTGAACGAATATTTAAATTATTTAAATAGAGCTCCGTTTATTTCTGTTCCCGATGATTTTCGACTAACGAGTTGTGCAATGATCGTACGAATCGAACGTGGAAATTCTGTTTCGTTCTCGGTGAAACGCTGTTCAACAGTAAGTTGGAACGTCTCGAGATCAAAATTGAAAATTCGACGAACGATTGTACAGTTATTAGATGTGAAAACTTCCGTCGTATACTCCAAGAATCTAGAAATGATTTAAATAATAATTCTCGATTAGAATGATTCCGAAGCAAAGTGGAAAGATTAACAAATAAATGGAAATTAAAATATCGTGACTTTATCAGTTGTAATAATGCATTTCAATGTGAGAAAGAAGATAAAATATATAACAAGTTATAATAAAAATAGATAAGATGTAAAATAAAAGTGACAAAGAAAAGCTAAGATATAAAATAAAGAATATAAAAAGAAAAGATGAGATGTATAATAAATTATAACAACATCTAATAAAATATAAAATAAAAAATTATAAAATAAAAAATTCCAGTTGAATAATATTTAATAGAATATATATTCTACCGGTTGAATAATATTTAGAAAGTAAACTTTGGGAGTTCTTTAAATTTCTCTCTCTCTCTCTTTCGTCGTTCCTCGATTCTTTCTCGATTCGGGACCACCGTGTAAACCAGCCCCAGCGATATTTCATTTCCACGGCGGCAGATAAAACCCAGCGTGCGGAATTCGCTGTTTTTTTTTCACCGAAAGTTCGAGACTTTTTGCAACTCGCGCTCTTGCGTTCTTGCTTTGTGCGTTCGCAACATGTGGCGCGCCATCGTCGAGCGGAGGGTCTAATTTTAATTAACGCGGGTATCGAGAGACACTCCTTTGTTTTATTCAACAACCGGTTCGTTGTAACTGCCGGCATTCGTCCGCGTCCGGGGATTTTTTTTCAAAATGTTTTACAGACCCATCCATGTCGGTATTAGCTGTCACAACGTATTGTATACTTCGTCAAAGATTGAAGGATATACGTATGTTTTGTTTAAAAAAAAAAAAAAGAAAAAAAAACAGTGCGTCGTTGAACGGAATAAGTGCTTCGTTTCGCGAAATTTGATGTCAAGTGGATTTCTTTTACTGATTGACCCAGTCGAAATAAATGAAACTCAATAAAAAAAAAAAAAAGGAATTTTTTAGATCTCGAGATTTGACGCAAGATCGTTTATCCAGAGACACAGTTTCGTAGATGATTTTTCTCTCGTCGAATGTTTTCAGCTTCTCGAGTCAGTGTAGAGCAATTGGAACACGTGTCATTTTCATTATTCGATTGTATTTTGGAATACAAACTTTGTATCGTGAGTTCAGTTCTTCGTTCTCCAATGAAAGACACTTCAACGAGTATTGGACGAAAGATCCAAAGTTGAATCACAATGAATTCGTCTCGATACACCAAGTTTCCGATACTCCGTTTCGCGTAACACGTCATCAATGCGTTTTCGAAGCAATCGTTCGTAAAAAAAAAAAAATAACGAACCATCGACGCTTCGATAAACTATCAATTTCCAGCAAAGCGGTGAAAGAAGAAAGTATTGCACGCGAGCGTTACCGTAAATTCCTATAGGTCGCCGCGATGAATGCAAGTTGCAACTGCGAACGGATTACGAGTGGCGTCGACAAAGCCCTCCCCCGCCCCCTCCTCTTTTTTATTTGTAGCTACGAACGCGTTGATCATCGGAGTCGACATCAAGTCGCCTGAAACCGCGGGAAGCTCCGGCTTACGGTGATTTCCTCTGGCTCGGGCATTGTTCGCGCGGATGTATTCCAAAAATCGCGAGCCGAATGATATACAAAGGACAAGGAGAAGAAGCAAGGAGCAATGTTTGGTCGAAGAATGAGCTGAGAAACAGTGGCGAATGAAACAGCGTTACCGAACGAAAGAGAAACGTATTTGCAGTGATTAATAGATATTTTCATATTTATATCGATTTTTTATATTTATTTTTCGTATTCCTTTTTCTTTAATTATACATTTTTCCAGGATGACGAAACAATTATTTATATACTATAATTATTAAATAATTATTTATATATTAATTATTTATTATATATGATTATAAACAATTGCTGATAATCACGGGCAATTGTTATTTCAATTAATAAATTCCACTTGCGTGTTTCGGAATATTTTCCATATGCTTCTTTGACTTTCGAATCTTTCGTTTCATCTCGACGAAAGCGTTTCAATCGTTGTTCGCAAGATTTTTCTACTTGAAATACGACGTATGTCGTGAAAATTACTTAACACAAAGTCTGGGTATTGAAATACTATGTCGTGTTTTGGTTGCTACTTTATATCAGCGCGGTCCAAACAAGTAGTATTGGTCAACCATTGGTCAGATAGTTGGTCTAATATTCATTTTCTGATATTCGACTCTGACTTTCGAAATTCGTGTTTTATATGCATGTTTGCAAATGCATGATTCTTAATATTCTGATTCTATCACGTTTAGAATCACATCCAACGCTAGTCAATCAACAAATAGTATCGGTCAATCAATAGTCAGACACGATCCTATTATTAGTCCTTCATTGAATCTAGGTTTAAATTCATACCATTTCTATAGTAATTACCAACAATTTGCTAGAACTCGTTAGAACTCCGTCGAAGTAATATTTATCAACAAATAAATATTAGAAATAAAATTTTGAATCATTTTTACTCGAAACGTGCAGGACCTCGAAACGTTCTCTGGAATAATTCATTGTACAATGCACAATGACGGCGTTACTTTCAGAATAATAACAATAATAATAATAATAACAAATTGATAGAAATAATTCACTATTCCATTTCGAATCGTCGTTCTCCATTCTTGTCCCGAACGTAACGCGAGATTTTCCGGGACAATGAGCGTTTCGTAGGATCACCATGTGGAGGCGTAGCAGTCGTCGGATTCATCGGAAGCACGTGGTGGTGGCAGAGGTCGCTTCTAAGACTCGCAAGCTTTCAAACTGCAAGCAGTCAGTCGCCAGCCGACCGTGCCGCGCGAGTCGCGTGAATTATGTTTTGCCCCGTGTTTTGTCTCGTAACACCGTGACGACGACGACGCTTGGGGAAACGCGGGACCTGTGGATCGTCGTCGGTAAGTTTCCAGACAGACAACGAAACATATCTGTCCTCGGGGTAATTAGGGTTTTAGGATTTTTATTGCACGAAAATACTCGAAACATTTTGCAACAAATTTTGACGACAAGTCGAGAAAGTTATCCGCGAGTTTTGAAATTGAATGTGCAGGCATTCGAAATGTTCTTTTTGAACTTTGTGTGTGTGTATTAATTTATTCATTCTTGTAAATCGATTATAACGGATGTATCAGAGAGAATATTTATCACAAATGTATATTTGGTAAAAAGTTACTGTACCTCCGTAAAAATTATGAAATGAAATGTAATGAAAATTCTCTGCCTGTTAATACAGACTGATTGCTAAAATATACTCGCATTAAATACATACAGCTTTGTTTGATAAAATTTTTAAATGTTTCGTACAATATATACAAAAAGTGTAATCGTAAAATATTTCTGCAGCTGCTCGAATACTTTGACAAGACGACTCTTTTTTTCGATTCTTGAATAGAACGTCGTTGGATTTTAAATAATTTTGTCGATTCGTCTCACTTACGTTTAATTCTCATAATACGCTACAGAAAATAGAAACTTCTGTACATTCTAATTGTCGATTAGCGACAGTTATTGCACAAGATGTGAGATAAAAATGAAAATTAAATCGCGAGACTCGGGTACTTGCCGTGATTTAGGTTCGAGATAAACGTTTACACGTGTTAATTCCCCTTAATGCCTTTCTTCGGTAAATTAGCCAGATGAATATCGTTCGACGAGCTTCCGCGAAAGTTTCCCAACTTTTCGCACGGGGAACTTTGCTTGCGCGGGAGAGTCGAGGAATTTCAAAGACACCTCGATATCTTGTCGCTTCGAATTCGAAGCCTCTGCTTTGAAAAAGGAACCCGCGAATTTGAAAAATCCAACGGGTGATGGCGAATCGTTATTCCGTTTCTTTTCGACAAATATCACGAAAATCGAGTGCGATGAATATAATGTACCGTGTATGCATAATACGTTACGCGCGAAATGATATTGGAAAATTCAGTGGGTCGAGCGTTATTAATTATTTCAACATCGTTCTATATAATCTCGGCACTACTGACTCTTTAATCCCGACGTGTTAATAATCCAAGCACACCATTTGTTACACGCGTTTGAAGTATACTTATCGTTCGTGCCGTCATTGAGTCGCGATATCTCGCCTGTTAATAATCCAAATGTACCATTTGTCACACGCGTTTGAAACACATTTATCGAGGCGTCGCGGCAGACATTTCACATTTTGTCAAACGTTCTCACTTCGTTTCTTTCGTCGGAATGTCAAGAGCGCACACTTTTCGTCGAATCAGGATCACACGATGGGAATTTCAACGTCGCGTCCAACGACACAACGTTTGACAATTTCATTCTTGTCCTCGTGAATTATAGCAACGGCGTTGCACGTGAAACACTGGCACGCGATTGTATTTATTGTAATACGCGACGCTGTACGTGTTAATTAATCAGGTTCAAGTATATTAAATTTAACGGCACCTTCGCACGACCATGGGAATTTAGCGCCACGCGAATGAAAAATACAAATTAAATATTAATCGAACGAACGTATTAAACAGGCATGGAATTCTGCCTTTTTAAATTGAATGACAAACTGAAGCAACGAATATAAATATGTTGCGTAAATGAAGATCTCATCCGACACAGTTCACGCCCAATATTTATTAATTCTGTTGCCAACAGATTGCTTTTTATTACCTTGCAATAATGTTGAGCCCCGCTAATGTTCAATTCTAGCTAATATGAATACCGTTTCGAGTTCAATCGAAACACTTGCTTTTCCATTGCTCGTCACGATCTGCGTCAACTTCCAGTAATTATATTTGAAATTTGGAAATAATATTATATTATGTAATAACAATATTAATTTAAATATTATATTAAATAATATATTTCTTCTGAAGAGAATTTAGAGCAGTTCAAATTGCGGATTGGATCCAAAGGAGAAGAAAAAAAAGTGCGATCGCCGTTTGAATCCTTTCCATCTTTGTTACGTAAAATTCAGCCAGCAACCATACACGATCGACACACGATCGCACACGCAATGATATTCGTTCAGTGACCATGCGTCTTTCCGCGTGAGATCGATAGCCAGCTCGAGTCCCTAGCGGCGACTAATTACGCGACTTCTTTTTTTTTTTTTTTTGTTTTGTTCGACACGACGCGCTCGTTATGCGGTAGCTAATTAGTTTCCTGAACGGCGTCTGCCGGAGAAGAACGAGAAGAAAGAGAGAAGGCGGGGGAAAAATACTCGGGACATCTTAACTCGTGATAATTATAACGTGTGTGTGTGTGTGTGTGTATGGTGGCATTCAGAATCCGGCGGAACGTTGACGCGGTTCGTGAGCACGCGCCAACTTCAATAAAAGCCACGAAAAAGCGTCGTCTAACGACCGGTCGTCTCATCAAAAACTCCCGCCTCGTCAAAGAGCCGACCAGACCAGATACGATACGTTATTCAATGAGCGTGCACTCGGTCGAATCCATTTTCACGAGATTTTTCACGTGGAAAGCAGCCACTCGCTAGGTGTGACAACGCAACAAATTTTGTAAATTTTTGGACTCTCAGCATCGGTATTGCTATTTTGAAATTATCGAGCATGCACGTACGTCGTAATTATTCAAATTCTAATCGACTCGCGGATATTTTAATAGAGAATGGGCCAAAAGTTTCTTCCCACCTGCTTTTTCTTTTTTTTTTTTTTTTATAAACCATCGAAGTATAAGAGGGAACTGATTTTATTAATTTTAAACTGAAATTAAGGTCGAACGTGATTTTTCTTTCGTTACGTTTTAAAAATTATTTCTTTCAAATGTTGACCGCCAGGGCGTTTCGTAAATTTAGTTATTTATTTTTACTTTTTTCATTTATTTATGCTGTTAAGAATACTTTGGATGAAAGAATTCGTTTTACAATTGATCAGTTCAATTATTGGTACTGTAACTGGAGTTCAGAGACATTTTGTCACATTCAATTCTTTCAGATTCTATCAAATATTTGTCAATATTCGTCGATATAGATCGATCTTGCAATGTTAAAAATGAATAAAATTCGTTTTGTTGATAACAGCTATCGTCAAATTTCACAAAATTTTCCAACTTTTGTTCCATTCATCTTTAGCTTTTTCGTAGTGTACGAGTTCCATAAAGATAGGCGACAGGAGTCTGAGAGGATAAAATAACGGAGGAATAAATTTCTCTAGAAGATAAAATATTATTTAAATCGATCCGCTGTGCGCGAACTCTGTGTATATCGCGCACGTACTCGCGACACAAAAGTCGGCAGTTTGCAGGAACTTTATCCGCGAGATCTTCGTAATAACAATAAGGAGTTTTCATCGCAATAAGCAAAGTTTCGATTGTCCGGATCTGGCTCGAAGGGAAGTCTGCGGTCTCTCGCGACTCGATTTCGTTCCGTGAGATTGAATATTCCGGAGACTTGGGTTGTTACGTTACGAGCAGCTCGTTGGCGAAAAGAGCGCGCCGAAAGGAAATTGTAAACGTTTGCGGAATAATTATCGTGCCATTCGACTCACTTCTTCCCAACTTCACGATCTTTTCGTCGCACGAGAATCGACGGCGGCCGATTCCTGCGAAATGAGTTACTTAGCTCTGTTAGTAAATAGCTTGCTGCGAGGAAAGACAAAATACTTTTAAATAAATTTGGTACTTTTAAATAAATTTAAATAATGGCAAACTTTAAAGGTGAGTTTCTTCTTTTGGAGAACTTCGAATTTAGGAAATTTAAAATTGGGGAATTTGTATCATTATCAAAGTAACAACAAATTTGGGGAGAAAATTTAAAGTAATTTTTAAGGTGGATTAATAATTTTTTGAAATTTATTATTTCTCGAGTTCTCTAATTTTAAATTTCTCTCCTTTCGTGTAAGAAGGAATACGAAATAAGTTTTTAAGTAAATTTGGAACAATAAGCAAACTTTAAGGCTGAATTTTTGGAGAACTTCGAATTTAGGAAATTTAAAATTAGGGAATTTGTATCATTATCAAAGTAACAACAAATTTGGGGAGAAAATTTAAAGTAATTTTTAAGGTGAATTAATAATTTCTTGAAATTTATTATTTCTCGAGTTCTCTAATTTTAAATTTCTCTCCTTTCGTGTAAGAAGGAATACGAAATGAGTTTTTAAGTAAACTTGGAACAATAAGCAAACTTTAAGGCTGAATTTTTGGAGAACTTCGAATTTAGGAAATTTAAAATTAGGGAATTTGGATTATTATCAAAGTAGTATTAAATTGGGGGGGGGGGGGAATTTAAAGTAATAGTAAATTTCAAGGTAAACTAATAATTTTCTTTAATCTATAATTTCCCAGGTGCTCTAATTTTAAATTTCTCTCCTTTTGTAAGTTTGCTTGTTACAAGAACAGGCACGAAGTAAACTTTTAAATAAGTTTGAAACAATAGTAAACTTTAAGAGTGAATATTTGGAGAACTTTGAATTTAGGAAACTTTAAATTATTATCAAAGTAAAAATTAATTTGCGGAGAAATTTAGAAAGAGTAAATTTTTAGACGAACTAATAATTTTCTTAAATTTATAATTCACCCCCAAGTTCTCTGCTCTTAAATAGCTCTTCTTTCATCAAGCATCAAATAAAAACTAAAATTCTATTTGATTTTCGAATTTTAAACATGACATTTTATTTGAGGAATGCGGGAAACATTTAAGAGTTTCGTTTTCGAAATATTTCATTTATCGTACACATTATTGACGTGATCAATGATCATCCACATTCGGAAAATACAATATTTCAATTTCCACAATAAGAATAATAATTTTAAAAATTCCTAAGCAACATAATACTGCTACTTGTTATTATTTACCTTCGGTAAGTTGAAAAACTCACCTATTAAATTGTTAATCCATTAATTTAATTTACCTGTTGATTTTATCTGTCGTGTAAAACTCTCGCGAATATTCTACGAAAGTTTCACAGTTTGTTCAAAGTAATTTTTCAGTCGGATCCACCAGTACCGAGAGATTTCTTTTTTAGCGGTGTCAAAGCGACGAAAAGCAAAATAATCTGTCGCGTTTGATAGCTCGTACTTCTTTGAAATAGCGTAATACTTTCCCAGAGGCGAATATGGAATAAATTATTCCTTCTACGATTGCCTTAAAAACGGATCTACGAGGTGTAGTAAAATGTTCGATGAAATTGTCGAGAGAACACTACCGAAAAATAAGAATAACCGAACGAATTATGATCGATTCATTCGTGGCAGAAAGATGTCTTTTAAAAAATATTGATACAATCTCCAGAAAAATATTTGTATCAATTTTTAACTGTGTGTTTCTTTCCCTCTTTCTTTTTCACCTATATTAAAATCGCCAGAATCGAAAATAAATAGCGAATGGAGCCAAAATAATTGGAGCCAAATATTAAAAATTGAAGTCGAATATTAAAATTCGCGGAGCATGAACTCTCGATATCGAAAATAATGAAAAATTTTCATCATTTGCAGGAGAACTCGCTTATTTAAATAATTAGATGCTAATTCCGGAAGAGATGCAATTTTAGGCGAAATTTTTCGTGCGAAAGAATAAAGAGACGTCGCGAGTTAATTGAATGTTATTAAATTGCAAGAATTTTTCATTCTTCCATGGTTTACAATGAGCAAAATAGTCCGATAAAAATTACAATTTAATTTTAAAATGATCGATTGAACCCACTTGGATTGTAAGTGGATTTCAAGTTGATCGAGTGTTTTGTTGACGACAATTTTTCCCGAAGGTTAATAATTACTTCGAATTTATCTATACATTGGCTCTTTCATCGATTCATAAAATTGATTCTCCAGTGTAAATTCAACGTGTGGATAAATTTTGATCTAACTTAGATTTAGAATAATAGACAGTGAATTTTTCCGGAGCGAATTTTACAAAATATCTAAATTTAATTGCACGAACAAACTACCTAATTCCGAACAACAGTGAATAAAATATTCCAATCTGAATTTCAAATACCACACAAACGAAACACCTAGTTCTACAAACGGAATTTCAAACGAAACGTTCGCCACTTGAAACAACATTCCACGGTAGAAAGAAATTGATAAAACGTGCGTAAGTTGTATCGTGGAAACGCTGGAATTACGCAGAAGCGAATGATCAGATACGAAGCGCATGCACGTTGTTATGAATGGTCGATCGACAGTCCGTGAAAGTCTATTGCTGGCTAGGTCGACTTTGTTCGATAATCGATACAGAACTTTCACGTGACATCTTTTTTTTTTTTTTTTTTTCTATCGAACATTCGGATACCCTGATTATCCGTGCGAACTGCCAGTCTAAGAACTGACGTTTGTCAAAAGAAGAAAAAAAAAAGAGAAGCACCTCGTTTTCGTTAAAATTGCGAAAAAAAAATTGGCAAAGTTGGGCGTTTCATTAAAATTCCATCTCTCCGGCGAGAGAACGAGGACATTTCTCATTACTCGCTCGATATGTTCACGCTGTCGAGATTCAATCTTCGTCCGCGAGCGTCGTACGTTCGCCCCGGATTACCATAGAATTAGAGTTCGATAGACTTGGATAGCAAAGTTTCGGAAAAACAAGGCCAGCAATTTCCTCTCGCTCGCCCGAGGGAAAATGTCGGCGAGCGTGTCGATGGATGTATAAAGGGTCGACGGCGACGTTCGAGGACATCGGCAAACAGAATTCCATTGGCGTTGGTAACTTCAGAAGCAATTTGTCCCATAAACACGGAAGCGGAAACGAAGAAGACCCAGCGTTCTGCTCGACGAATGTAAATCGCCGTCACGCTAGCCAGCGGATCACTCGTCTGGCCGAGTCGAATTAAATGTCAAAATGTCCGTCTACGTGCGCGCACGTGTCAAATTTCAAGTGCCGAGGCTTCCGTATGTTTCGCGAGGAAATTTAAAATTTTTTTTAAAAGAAATTTAAAGATTTCCAGAATTTCTACAATTGCACGAGTTTTAAATTCTCCGGCCGTATTTCTCGCGTTTGTTTAAAGGAATATGTAAATAATGTGCGTTGGGGAATAATAAGGGAATAATAACGTCGGGGATGTTTCTACGAGTGTTCGAATAATTCGCGATAATATATTTATTTATATATATTTATATATATAGTGTATTATTATATATTATATGTTATATTATATATAGTATATATTGTATATTTATATATATAGTGTATTATTATATATTTATGTTATATTATATATAGTGTATTATTATATATTATATATTATATTATATATGTAGTATATATTATATATTTGTGAAATGAACAAGGAAAATATTGTTATAATTTTCCCGTGCATTTCACAATTTCTTCCATTCGTTCGAAATAATATATAAATAATAAAACAATAAATAAAATGAGATAATAATATAATAATTTTATGAATTATTACAATTAAATAACAAAATAACAATTTTATATAAATAATAAAATTCAACGTGTATTGACGTTTCTATGAGTGTTTGAATAGTTCGTACACCAATGTACATATATAGTTGCCACTGATTTTGTTACTTTGATCAACAATAAAACTCCAAAATTAGGCAACCGGATCTTAAACTACCGTGATCTTCAGCGTCCAATGCTACCAAGTTTAGAGTTAAGAGTTAATGTTGCCGACACGGTGTTCCACTATGCAGAATGCTAATTGTCCCTTTAACAAAGGCCTCGAGCTCGCGCGATTCTGCCTCCGCGCTCTCGTATGCTCGAGGTTGCCGGCCTGAGAACAACTTCTTCGTCGAGAGCCGTTCTCCTCGCCTCTTCTCTCCTGTCTTTTCTTCGTAATTTCCGCGGAAAAGAAACAACATTTCCTCGGTGAACGATCGGCGTAAAATCAAAAAGTCGAAGGCCAGTCTCTCATCGAACGAGTCACGCAGAAATATTTATACCCCTTCCGCATATTATTATATATTCAGTGACGTCGATGACAATGCACGTCGAAATTTACGATGTATTTACGCATTCTCTCGAAGCTACCGTTTAACTCTTGAATATTATTGTTTAAATTGTTCACGACGATCGCGTGATCAAACTACAGAGATTTTTATGCACTTTTCTCAAACGTTTGGAAATTATACTGACGTACGTGCGTAGAGTAACAAGAGGAATAATTTTTCATCTACTGTGTCACGTCGTTTTAACTATGTTCCCGTATACGCGAATTTGCATAAAAATCCGCAGTTTGGTCATTTCTCTCTGGAACTTTTTGAAATAGTTCAAAATACTAGTTTCTGGTATTTCAACTAAAATATTCTACATTCTGAGAAGGTTCTAACGCGAAACGACAGATTCGAAAAGTGTGAAAAACTTAAGAGGAAAGTTAAATTTCAAAGGATCGTTAATTACAGAAGTGAGAATTGAGCTATATTTTCTCCAACAGTTTTTTCTCCTCGTACTTGCCACGCGAAAACGATAAAATCCTACGCGTACGCGCGCGCGCGCATGCACATATAAAGAGAATGCAGTTAATTAACACTGAACATTGCCTCGTATGTTTAAAGTAAAATATCCACCTGCGAGCGTGTGTTGGTCGAACGTTTGACGTCTCTAAAATTACTCTAGCTTTCGACGAAGTCGAGCTAGCACGCGAGAAGATTGACGATATATACGAAGACTGGCGTTCACAGACCTGCGTACACTATGTTTCCAAATGATTCAAAAAATTGGCAACTGATATAACTTTCACGATTCTACGTTTATTCTTCGTGTGTATCCTTCTTCTCGAAAATGGTGTTTTTTTTTTCGACACTCAATCTACGATGGAGCTTCAAAGATCGAAGCTTTCTCTAAAACTTGTTGTACAATTCGTCAAAAATTTTTGAACGATCGAAAATTCGACGAAGTCTCGGAATTTCTTCAATTCTTGTCGTTGAACCACGCTGTTCAAAATTCAACCACTTAAAAAAAAATCACACGACAAAATTTCAGAAGGTCATTGCAAAGAGTAGGCTTTAACCTTCGAACTGATGGTAGATGAGATTCAGTGGAAGAGAGAAAAGAATTTCTCAGTGTTTCGAGAGACATTCTCTCTATTTCCCCATTTATGTTATCCCACATAAAAATTAAATTTGTTTATAAAGAAACTAGATATAAATAAATGCGACAAACATTTAATTTCTAAATATATATTTATTTCTTTTTATTCTACAAAAAAATCATTCGAGATAATTAAATTATTAAAACCCTGATACAAAAGGTACAAAATAAATTTTACTTGTTTATCTAAAAAAAATTCATTTTCATTGCTTTAAACTATTATAATAATGTTATTAATTTTTAATTATTACCAAAATATATTTTTATCGTACAAAATTTACTTAATTAATATATTAATTTAAAATTATACATATATATATATATATGAATAAATTTGGGAACTTGTATTACGTGACACTTTGTGAAAACACGAAACAGTCCAAGTATTTTGAACCGATTTTCCCAAACATTCAATTCAGTGTATGCAAATTTCCACGTCCTGGTAATATTTCAAACACCAAGGCTTCCCAATAAAGCCATTTTTCAATATACCGTGGAACGTCGAGGGATTAAGTTTCTTCAGGCTGCTGTGCATCGCGAAGGAAACAAAATTTTCTTCTCTCAGATCCCCCCCCCCTCCCCCCCCGTCCCCTACCCAGTCTCCTCCTCTCGGTGGTGACTCTTTGAGCTCGCCACGTCGAGCATAAAACTCATAAAGTTCTTATTGAAATCAGCGTTTTGTTGCCGGCGTCGTGGCTGGTTGGAAACGCGGGGCTCGCGTGTCAAAAGGATCGACCAGTTCACCGCGCGATCATTTTTCAGAACGCTTCGTGACATTCAAATTTCGTCCGCTTCCTGCGAGAGAGGATGCGAGGGGGGAAGAGAAAAAGAGAAAGGAAAAATAAGCGAAACTCGCCGGATGATTGACGGAAAAGGAACCCGGCTTCCTTGATTAGTATCGAAGCCAGACCACGTGGTGCTCGACAGTTTCACCTGTTATCGTGGTCATCGGCTTCGTTTCCGATTTTTTTCTCGAATGGTTGAAATTTCGAACGCGAGTGTTTTCGACTATTAGGCTTCGATGCTGACGAATTTCGTTCTCGAAACGTTGGAAAAAAGTGGAGTCCTGTGTTTTTATCGTGTTTCATTTGCATTGAAGAATGATCGACGGAAAACAATGTTTTTTGCTGTTAAACCCTCACGATTTGACTCTTTGGAAACAACGTCCGTGCAGTCACTGATCCACAGAATTTATTTAAACAGTATTAAATTTCAGTATTAACATTATATCATAATATTATTACAATATTAATATTGCACATTATAATAGTACAATATAATATTATAATAATATATGTTAACGGTGTCATATGTGGATTTCGTTCATGTACATATAACTATTAATATTGTATTATTATAATACAGTATTAAAACATTAACATTAATGTTATATAATAACACAATATTAATAGTTATATGTGGAATCCACATATGAGACAATTTACTGTCATCGTATAAAAATCATTAAATGTACCCAATTGTTACTATTATTAATATCATTTAAATCTGTAAAAAAATTACGAAAAAAATCTGAGTTTCTGAGGCGCGAAACGACAGTAATTAAATTAAATAGTGAATGAATTTTACGTACTACCAACTTTCTTTACAATAATATTTAATATACGACATTATTGATATAATTGGTTATATAATTATTATAATTATAATATACTACACTTATAATATAAATAATATACTAATATATTATATTATAATATAATATATAATTATTAACATGATCAATAACTAATTTAATAATTAATACAATATAATTACTGAACTACACATAAATCGATCGTTCATGCCAGTTTTAAATACATACCGATCCGTCGATCGTTCGAACGAGTTGTATCATTCAATTGTAAATTCTGAGAGAGAAACCATCCCGTCTCAGAGGAGCGTTTCCTGCACGCAACTACAGCCCGAGACGTCAGTGTCTCAAACGGTCCAAAGTCTAAGCAATCCCGAGAGCTTGCGAGAGCTTCTCAGAATACGTTTAGAGTGATTCGATCAGCTGGCAGCGTGCGGTGAGACAGTGAACGGGCGCGTTATTTCGATAATCGATTCCACGCGCCGTGTCGAATAATGGTTTACACGATCGGTGATCCATCTTATTCCAGTCGAGCATGTAAACGACTGGGTACAGCGGACGGAGCTCGTAAGCCGTCCGTTCAATTTCCATCGGACTTGTACAACCGTGAGGAATAGAGTCGAGGGAGAGCTTGACGAACGTGTCAACGTGCAACTGCCGTCTGCGATTCGAGCCGCAGATTTCAGAGTGCGCGCATCGCGTGGAATCGTATAGAACAATGCTCGAAGATCTCGACGAGGAAATAGAGGAGAGATTCGCCGTTGCGTGGAATAATGTATAGTTTATTTGGAACATTATGTTTTTAATATGAAAAAATTTTTAATTTCATTAATATTTTTAATATTGTGCTCTATACATATGCTATTTAAATATTATATATATATATATATATCTATTAATATAATATAAAAATTAATATAAATATATTAAAATAATCAAACACAATGAAATTTTATTAAACATTAGTTTTACATTTAATGTTGAAAATAAAATTACAATATTAGAAAATATAATTTCATAAATTAGAAAAAGAGAATAATTTCATATTTATTAAAAAATTTAATTAAATAAAAAATAATAACTTTATATGTGTATATTAATTACAAAAGTGAAATTTGAAAAAAACTAAAATTATTTTTGAATAAATGGATTGAGAAATTAAATAGTTGCATTAATGTACTCGCGTTAGCAGAAAGTGCGCGATATTTTGTTTCTTCTCGCTAGACGTATATTTTTCTTTTTAAACGAGCTGTTTGCCGATCACGAAACTTCGTTTGCCTGTTTAGAAACGAGCCAAAAATGCCGGTGGTGCAGAGTACACGGGCGAAGTAAACACTTTATAGATTGTTTACTTTAAAGGAGAAACTTTTTGAGATATTTGAACTGAAACGACGTATCAGTAAGTAGTGTAAATTCGTCGCGTGAAGACTGGTACTTTGTACTTTGCCAACTGTATGAAAAGTTTGAGAAACATTCCAAATTACGAAACACAATAATTCGTTTGAAAAATCACTTTGAAATTGAAATCGTTGTAAAATGGAATATATTTGGAATATTTGTTCAGTCCAACTTCGTGATAATGAAAATTAAGAATACTCATAAATTTAACGTATTTTGAAATATTTTGAAATTGCAAATAAAAAACAGAATTTTGTTTGAAAAAAATTTTATTCACTCGCTTGACGATTTTCTTATCGTCAATATTAAATATTTTATTTTATCTTTATCACAGAGATATCAACGAATGTTTAAACTTTGTCAGCAACGTCGGTGAATTTAAGTAATAAAATTATTGACTTTTCGAAGACAACCAACTGTCGCGTCGTTACGATTTAATTGAACTTTACAGCGAGTTTTCTACATACATGTTCTGCGTTTCGCGAGTGTATCTCTTGATTTTAGCGACACGTTTAACAGGTCAATTACTATTTTAATAAAAATACGGATTCACACGGGTCCACGGGACTTTTCAAATAAATGTTTCGTCGAATAATTTTTCACCAACAATGAAACGTTCAATTGAATACTGTTAAATTGTTAAATCGGAATATCATCGTTTAACACTGCGGACGCGTGAATTCTAACAGCGACTTTACGGTTCTGGACGGGTAAATGTGATATTATTTCGAATAATGTTAATCAAGTTAGTTTCATTATTTGATTATTTGAACTGATGCTACAATTATACAATAAATCAAACGTTAGTGTAACCTGATCCAGAAACATAAAGTCGCTATTAACGTGTCCGCGATGTTACATGATTAAGAAATTTTTTGCCATTTTTCAAGAGAGTTATGTATCAAATTTTAACCTTGAAATTCAAGATCAAAGTCAATTTTGCGGAAAATTCATCTATTATAGCCAACGACAAACATTTCTTTCCAAAATTCTCGTTTTCGTTATTCCATTTTAACTTCAGCCAGGCAGTTAACAGAAACACAGTTGAAAACGTACGTACGAGATCGCGAAGGATTTTCTAGAAGTTCTTTGTTAATTCCTACGAATAATTTCGTTAGTCTTTTCGAGCGCAGTCGTTTCGCCAGCTTCCACGGAATTACATAGGTTTTTATGTAATAAAGTACGCAAAGGGTTGACAGTGAACGCTGGCGGGCGAACTTGAAAATGTTCAACTGCTGGTTCAGAACAGGCAAGGAGGGCGAGATATATAGGAAGATACCTTTCCTGGAAAAATTTTACGCGCGGCCATTACCAAATATAGCATAGTGAAACGATGGTTGTGCAAGTGCTTCTTTTGAAATTCTAATTCGCTTTCGAAATGCACGTTTAATCACTTAAATGTACTCCCTTGTAACTAGCGAAGGTTCCCTGCAATGAAAAAAAATCGAGAATTTCGGTGAATTAAAATGAATAACGATTCCAACTGGATATTTCGTAATTTGCAGATGAAGTTACCGTAATAATTTAATTTATTCCCTAGGTACCTAATCGTCTAGGAAGTCTTCAATTTCAATATTTCGAGAAGGTGACAAGTTCAATTTTAATTCCAATAATGAAAAGTTAAATAAGCTCGAACGTTAATATTTGGCCAGAGATAAAATCTAAAAGTTCATAATGTAACACCAAAGTTATTTCCAAATTCCTTCGTTTTCAAATCACATGCTTCGAATCATCGTTCGTGTATGAAATTTTCACATCGTGTTTCAACCATGAAAATTCTCGAGCGAAAGTTGAAGACTCAAGTGCATGCTACTTGCCACGTCTCGTCCCTCTTTCGTCGCCAGAATATTTCTTTCCGAAGAATAAAATTACTCCGCGAAATGTCAAGAAATAATTCGCGAAACTGCGAGACGTTATTTCGTTATTCAAGCGGACAACGTATCGGAGAACGAGATCGTAAATGTATCTCAGCGTCTCGAGCATAAGGATTACGGTCACTCCCGGTTATTTCGTTTATTTTCGCGGCTCTCCTCGAGTTTACAACCTCCCACACCTCACCCCCCTCAAAAAAAAAAATTTATTTTCTCCGTTTAGTATTAGTCGTTTTAATCCAGGCTCTTTGTTTCAAGGCGCGTTTAAAATTCGCTGCAGGAAGTCAGGCTATTCTTTTTCATACCGGGGATTTATATCATTCTTGTTAACGAAGCACTGTTCTTGTTTCAATGCCGTACACTGCAGTCAGGAGTACCGTTTGCAATGCTTAAATTACAGAATAGAGTTTCACTCTAGCCTGAAATGAACATGCTTGCGTGCAATTTTATGTAATTTCCGATTAAATTCCGCTTCGGTCAGTGTTAACGAGGCATAGTGTTAACGATATTAATTAATGACTGCTGCAATGTTGGTCTGATTACCCAGGAATTCGTGTCGTTGTCGCTAATGTACGCGCCGCTAGTCTGAACAAGTAGTACGGGTCAACCAATGCTCAGACATGATCCTAATGTTGGTTTTTTTTTTTAAATAAATACGACTTGTAATTCGTATTTTACATGCATTGTAGCAATAATTACTATCATTCTGCTTGATTCTGCCTGACATTTAAAATTATACTTGACATTAATCACTAATTAAGTAGTATAAGTCAATAAACGGACAAACTTGGTCCTAAGATTCATTTTCAGTGGACCATAGTATTTAAATTTGTATTTCAGGATTTTTTTCTTTTTTTCGATAATAATCAACATTTTGCTTCGCTGCAAATTAGCGAAAATTATATATAAATAAATAAATATTACATATTTTGCTGTTAAATCTGTTTTGCTACTAATACACTGTTTCGTTGAGAATCGACCAAATAATATTACAATAACGTTATAATATTGTAATAATATTATAACATTATAAATAATACATTATACATAATAAACATTATAAATAATATTATAATAATATTATAACATTATAGTATTATAATAATATAGAAGAATAATAACTGAAGGGTTTGAACTTATATAAAATGTGCTGCTGCTATTGCGATTTTATAGAACGTACAATATAATTGTTATGATTACAGCATAAACATTGTAATTATAATATTGTAATTACAATATTATTATAATATTATAATCAATATTATAATTACAATATTTATGCAGTAATCATAACAATTATATATTGTACGTTCCATAAAATCGCAACAGCAGCAGCACATTTCATATAAGTTCAAACCCTTCTGTTATTACTCTTCTATACTTAACTAAAATCTACTACTATACTCTAATACTATACTGAAATCCTCTCGAATGCTCTAGATTCACCTCGTTCACGCATATTTACGCGTCCCGTTAATTTCACCGAGTGATAACCACGATAATTCACAATTTCAATAATCCGAACAGCTTTGTTCGCGGATAAAACGAAGAAGACCAGTGTATGGCTAACTGGACGAGTGGTCAAAGCAGTCAGACGCAATCAATTGGGGTTGTTCGTGATGGGTTGCCTTACTTCGTAAATGACATATCGTATATAGGCGTTCTGATTGGCGTTAGCTTGATCATCTCGTAATCTATCGTTCGCTTCGTACACAGATAGACGTCAATCGATTGATACGTTGTACGCGGTCTCTCGTATAATGAACGCTTTTGATGCTGTTTATCGATGGCCGGTGTCCCACTTCGACGCCGATACCGCGGTAATAATAATTAAATACCATAGTAAATATATGTTCCGACAGTAGCGCTATTAATTGTCCGAATATGCTGCTTCACATTTAATTTATCACGCGGTGAGTTGAACTCACCCCTCCCCCACCCCCTTCTTCTTCTTCGGCGAATGGTTCACGTTATGGTTGAATTTATTCTCGCGCGTTGAATCGTCTTGTTGAAATGTCGCGCGTGCTGAGAAATGAGGATCATTCTGTGTTTCGTTCTGTGCTAGATTAAAATCGAGGATATATATTTTGACGCATACAAGATGCATTGTAAATTTATTTCAAGTAACAATTTATTTATTGTAATTTTGTTAGAAGAAACCAGCTTCGTCCGTCGATGACGATATTTGGAAATATATATTAACATCTGGTCTTTGATTTCTCGATGAATTAAACCATCGATCATTCGTCAAGGAAAAATTGTCATTTTCAACTCGACTTTGTACACATTTAATACCAAAAACAGAGGTGTGGATAAATTTTTCGCTGTCAGATAGCTTTACTCGATTTATTTTCATTAATCGCGGACAGCGACGTATATTTTTACAAAAGTATTGCCAATATTTATTGGAATCCAATGGAAGAAGAACTGCCAAATAATTTCCAGGTAATTTCATTACGAGCCACGCAATTTCGCCTGTTAAACATTAAATTATTTTCGCCGAATTTAAATTAAATTATTTCCTCGTCGAATATTACGTGCGTGTATGTATGAATCTTCGACGTATGAATTTGTTGTAATTTCAGGGTTCTGGAATCCGCTTTCGTCAATGTTTCATTAAAAATCGACGGATAGCTGGTAGAAATCAGCGTGCACCGAAAAACTGGTGAAATTTTGAAACCGAGATCTCTCGTGTTTCATCATCGACGTGTGTTTGTAATTACCGGGGCATAGAATTTCTCGTTTTTCTACTGATACGTTTCCTGCTGAAAATTTTAAAGCGCAAAGTACACTGAACCAAAATGAATTTTGATACGTGAAATAATTATGCTTGCGTTTCCTTCCTTTTTTGTTTGTTTCTAAGAAAATGTGAATCATAGGTATTTATTCATAAAGAAATATACACCTATGAATAATATTTGTATTAACAGAACTTGGTATTATTGATATAAATTATTATTCAATCCTGTATCATTGTTCATAATCATTAAAATTCGGCATGGCTATTATTTTAAAATTCCATACAGAATATCCACTTGTGAGGAACATTTGTTTATCAAAACTTGGTATTATTGAAACAAATTCTGCATTATTATTTACAATCGTCGAAATTCCATGTAATTATCATTTTAGAATATTGTTGGAAATCATTATTTGGTATAATTGTCATTCGGAACATTCTTGAAATAATTAGAAAGACAGATAGAAATTCGAAATAATTGCCTGAAATGGCTAAAATTCGAGAAATAGATACCAGTAAAACTTTAAATAAAATTTCGAAACAATTAATAATTATCGCATTACAAACAATTTCAATGACAATTCATTCTCGGTCTCAAGTAAACTGAATTTAAAATTATTTTCTCTTTTCTATTTTTTTATTTCCTATAATCCCATGATTTATACCATGTCTTTCTATTTCTTTTTCACTCCACACGCGCATTCCTCGAGGTGGCAAAAAACGCCACGGGCCAACCGCGAGGTATCGTACACCTCGAAGCCATAGAGAAGTGAACGAGTTCTCCTCACCACGAAATTGCGTTAAACTTTGACACACCCGGTTTCGAAAAGCCAAGAAATATATATATATACTCGTATGTATATCGTGAAAAGCACTTTGCTTTTTCCAATCCTCTTTCTCTTTCTTTCCCACCCTCTTCCTTTCATTTTGTTTTCTTCTTTTTTCTCACCAGAAAAATTTCTTAATATTCGCGTGAATGTTTCATCATCCACAGCAAGTCGATCAACTAATAAACCATTTCCCATACACGCACGTGATAATTAATAACTAATAGTGAAATTCCAAAAGAAAGGTTCGTAGATTGCAATTAGGCAGAAGATTTACACTCTTTTCTGAAAAATTGGAAATTGCAAAAATATTTCACAGTCTCAAATCGAAATATATATTCTTGCAGAATACAATTTCTCACAGTAAAAAAAAAAAAAAAATAGAGCATTCATTGCAATATATATATATAGAAATTGATGATTATTTAGATTTCGAATAAAGAATGAAAAAAAAAAAAAACAAATAAGAAGGCAACGTAGCGGGTAAAGTAATGCAAGACAGTATCGAGAAAGGAGGGAAACGTGTAATATGTCGAGCCCGAACTAGTAACAGATTAGAACTGGTGGTGGTACTGGTTGGAAACATGGTGGCGATACAGAAACAGTGCGAGTGGAGGGAAGATCCTGGCCAACGCTGAACGACGCTGGAACGATGCGAGCGCGAAAAAATAATACGCCGTGGGCGATGCGAAAAGAATAGGCGCGTGCCTCTTGTTGCGTGGACGAAAAACGAAGAGAAAGAGCAACGCGAATATTGTGACAAAGAAAAGGAAGAAAGAAAGAAGAGAAATGCATTTCCTCTGCGTTCGTTCCTGCCTCGTTCGCTAATGGATGCTGGCGAGAAGAAAGGAAGAAATTCTGAAGGATATACTACGAGATTAACGCGTATGGTTACTCGAATTTCGACTCAGAAGAAAACGTTTCGAGAAAGAATTCATCTCTTTCTGCGTTCTTTAACACCAGAACTAACCAAGGACTAAATAGAATTTTGATCAGAGATATATTTAAAGTGAAAGAAATAGAAACACAATAGACTACACTTTTATTTCATTCGTGTATTTTATAAAAAATTATAGAAGCTTCTAAAAATACGCTATTTTGCATCTGTAATATATCTGAGAAAAAATTGTGAATTAGTCATTTCGATCACTCGGTAGTTCTAATGTAAAACATCTCTGGATTTTTTCCTCCAATATTTTTCGATATCCTCGATCCCAGATTTTTGTGTATTTAAAAATTTCTATTGAAATGGAAGTTGGAAGGGAATATTTTCCAACAGTTAATCTGCGGGTATTTTAAATGTAGAATTTTTTATTATACATACGAGAAGTACGCGTTCTTTCGTCGAAAGCAACATTTCTAAAATGTTTCTACAAAGAAACAGAAAAGAAAAAAAGGAAAAGAAAACGAAAAGATGTTTTTACAAATCCAAATTATTAAAAACGTCGCAGTCAGTATTCCAGTTTTGAATATTTTACACAGTTTCCACAGCAAGTTTGAAAGTCCGCAGTTTGGTAATTACACGCTGCTTTCAGCTCGACGTTTCACGAAAATTCCCCGCAAAAATCGGCATTTGACGCGGAGGGAAGGAGGAAGAGGAAAATAAAATAGTAAGATCGGCAATGCCGATCAGTCGAAACGGCTATCGACAATCGAACAAAGCTGATGCTTGTTTACACGTACGTATGAAAGGTACGGCCAGACACAAATCCGGGATGCATCGATCTGACGCCGGCGGGCAGATGCACGAGGTGGGTGGAGGGTGGAGGGGGGGGGGATAAATTGTTTACGTCTTTGATTTCCCCCACGTAATAAAAGATGCACTGGAAACTTCCTGACGCGCGACGGCCGCCGAGTTTTGCAAGCGATATCGCTTCGTCGAACTTTCTGAAAATTTTAATGTGCCCTCCCCGAATTATTGAGCATCGCTCCTGTTTGTACCCGCGTTACTCGCGCCCTGTTGCCCTCGTTACGAACGAACCTCGAATTTCAATATTTCGATCCTTGAAAGATTTAACGATGCGTCTGCATACTTTTTTTTTTTTATTTTCGTTGCTACTTTTTTTTTCTTTTTGTTTCTTAATCGAGGTTACTGCGACGCTCGAACTCGATCCGCAATATTCTAGGTACAGACATCTCGATCTCTCGTGCACGCTGATGAGAATTTTCTTCGCGGTTCAAACTTGAGATGTTTCTCCGTTTCAGACGAACACGCGTGTGGACTGACGTTATAATTTATTGAATTTACGTTTCACGAAATGAACAAGGGAAATGTATAATACGAAGGAGGTCGTTGCGTGATCATTTCCTTAGACGTGAGTCGAATATTGTGTACAAATATGCGTCACGTACCACTGAAACTCGGGTTACTTGAAAACTTTCCGCAGAATGGTCCGCTTTTCGTCGTCATACGTTTAACACTGAGTTATTATTGCACTTAAGCGTAGCAATGAGTGACAACGTATCAAACATTCATTTCTAATGCATTTATTAATTGGCGAATTATATTTGCGACCTTGTGCATTTTTACGTACATACATATATAGATTAATTTCGTACTCATTGAATTGTTCGTAGAATTATGTTCTTTTCACACGTATCGTGAAATTAAATTCATCGAAACTCAAGTAGTAACAGTAAATGAATTAACTCACGCACAACTTTATCAGAGTGCAAAGAATTCCGTACAATACTCTAAATAAATACTGTACTAAAAAATAAATCACGTGAGAATATTTTAAATAAATGTCGTCGATATTTGAAACGTAACTGAAGATTAAAATTCATTTTGCCACACGATATCTCATTTGAACGGTGAATTTTCGATCGAACGAATATTAAAGCACATATTAATAACATTGGTAATAATTAATATTTCACAACGATTTTTCGTCTGACCATCCTTTGGGAAATTTTTTCCCCCATAAACACCAAACGAGCCTAATGTCATTGCCATCATCTTTGTAATAACACTATTTTACGTCATTTTATATTGCTGTTGCTATGTATTACTGTTGCACTTGATATAAATATGAAGTGTTGAATATTTTAAAAGACAGATGGGAAAACTTGGATGGAAGAAAAAAATGAAACTTCTAACTGACGATAGTTACGAAGAATTCTAGGCTATGCTACGTGCCTGACAATACTGAATGACCGTATTATAACAAAGTGGAGCTCATATATCAATCTGCTTGACAGCTTTGAATGCGCTTCTAAAGGTGTCGAATACCACTTTTTACGCAGAATGTTCGAATGTTCACTTGTTGGCCATTTTCTGTAAAATATTCGAAACTCTTTCATGCTGGCTCCGCGTGCCACGCTTCATCGCTCTTTCGAAACTCCCCTTTAATTTTTCGGCCACGAGCTCCTCGTTCTCACACTTCCAGAGGCAATTTGTCAAATTTCCTATTTCTTTCTCTAAATTTTAAACTTTTCTAAATTTCACTAATTACACTAAGATCGTGTGATATTTTTTTTCACGGCTATTGTAATTATTATTCCACTATATCAGAACCATCCAACTTTAAAATTTCACTCGCGAGTAGCTACAGATAATGCTTCCTCGCCTAACAATTCAAAACTGCAGTCTGTTTAGAATTTACGTTGTAATCTGTGAAATATTAATGATCAATATGAATGAAGTTTCATTCCACTTAATAACTATCAACCAGTAATGACCAAAATTTTACGTGACAATAAATAAAATACTCGGTTCCACTAATTTAGCTTTACTTAACTTAACAGAATGATCTACAGTCGTTAACAAGATAACGATAAAATATGCAACTCCATTTGTTTAAATCGAAAGTTGATAAACTTATCCTCTCATTAAAATAGTAACATTTAAGAATCGACGGGACATCAAATCTTAAAATGAATTCTTTTAACTTTAAATAATTTTTAAATCGGAAAATATAATGATCTTTAAGCCCCGCCCATCTGTTGTGCCAGTGTTATATTATTTAGCTAGCTTTAGAGACGAGAAAACGTATAATCATTATTTATATTAGTTATATAAATATAAATATTAATATAAATATATAAATATAAATATTAATATAAATATATAAGTATAAATATTAATATAAATATATAAATATAAATATATAAATATAAATATTAATATAAATATATAAATATAAATATTAATATAAATATATAAATACAAATATTAATATATGTTAATTTTTATTTATATTAATTGATTATAATTTATAGTGACTCTACGATCACCATTTCGAAGATGCATCACAGACACCTTTGCCACCTTTGTATACTTATAGTACTGACAAATGAAAATTCAAAATAAATTATTACAAAGTCAGACGAAAGCTGGAAAGGAAACAAAATCGCGACGCAGAAAGCTGGTCTATCTGTTGTTAACAAAGGGAAAATCTTCAAATCCAGCTGTTTACCTTCACGTTGCGTTAGCTTTTTCACTATCGCGCCAGTGTTTGGAGAATTCCGTTGGGAAAATAACAAACGAACACGGACTAATATTGACGGAATATCAGAAATTACGGAATCGTGCAAAATCGTCGCTGAACAAACTGCACTCGTTCAACCTTCGCCTTTGTCACCGCGGGAAATATTCAAAGCCTCAAAAAAGAAAAATGCGTGTGGTGCACGTGTATCTCACCGCGGTTGCTCGATTTACTCGAATAAGTACGATTTCCATTGATTAAACGTCGCCTGAGCAATCGTTCATTTCCTCCCTTTTGATTATCGGCTAAACGGTATTCTAATTAACTAAACGTTCCCCCCCTCACTTTTCTCTCTCTCTCTCTCTCTCTCTTTCTTTCTCACACACACACACATACACACACAAACACAGATCACGACAAACACGACAGAAGCTGACAGAGTGTTGCAGTTGACAACTCTGGCCAACAGCCGCAACGACCGCGTGTGTTATCTTTTCGAGCCTGGTACGGGCTGTTTAACGTTTGTTGTTTTCAATTAGATCGCCTGCGCGTCGCGTGCCTCCCTCCTCCCACCCCTCCGGCCAAATGCAACACCACCGCCTATAATTAATGAGTCTGAACGGGGTTAACTGGCCGCGTTAAATTTCACAGCGACGAATCTACTATTTCGAACGGGTTGATCCTCGGCCCTGTAATCACGAACGTTCCTCTCATCATTCTTATGATCGATTTTGCTCGATGAACTCGCCACGTTGTATTTTCTGGCGAAATTGTTTCGGCTCGATTTGGATTTTCTCTTTTTTTTTCTCTCTTTTTTTTTTGGTGTTTATTCGAAAGAACGAAGGAGATCGGTAGTTTATTTTATTTTATTACACACACACACATACACACACACACATTATTATATTATATATATTATATTTATCAACACTGGAGCCAAAATGACCAATTTATTAATTTATAAAATCATTATTTGTTAATTTTGAAAAATCATAGAAATTTTATATACAGTATTTATGGAAGGATAATTTTTAGAGACTCGAATGATTTTTTATAAAATATTTGTACAAACAGCAACTTTGTCGTACTATAAATGCACTGCTGAAAATTTTCTCTAGTGTTGAAGAAGCTTTCGAATGTTTTATTGAAAAATAAGATGAGCTGAGGTTTAAATAAATCTCGATGACAACTAGATTAAACTTATTCACACAATTTAAGATTAGGTTGCTCAATTTTTAATTAAACAAAATTGGTAATGGAAATTCTTTGAAACACTGTGTACACTGCATAACATTTTACACTAATTAATTAACCTCGAACACGTACGTCGAATTTCGTGTCTCTGAGCAATGTATTCACACAACTAATTGTAAATTTCATACTGTGAGAATGAAAAGTATGCAGAATCCGCTGATAAAGGAGCTTTTTTCGAGAGAATAATAAAAGTCACAGCCAAATCAGAATAAATTTCATTTTTTACTGTGACAACGCTTCAATGATTATGCGAAATCAAAATCTCGAGCTTGAAATTATATTTCACCGACCGTGTCGTAAATTTTGCGACAAACACCAGCATCACACTGACGTTTCTCTGAATTATTATAACTAGAAATTTTTAAGAACCAGACGGTTTAATTTGACATCGCGTAAGAATGCACATGTAAACAAAAGAATTTAGTAACAAGTA
>JAWNGG020000516.1:0-28882 GCA_036937485.2 Tetragonisca angustula | reverse complement strand
TATCAGAAATAATGAAACAAGACTGTCAGGTACAATGATTTACGATACATTTCCACGTAAAACACTATTACACACGGTTCTGCTGCATTCGATAGACTGCAAGGATGAATTCCGCGTATTTCAGGATATCAAATTTGTGCACACATACAACACAAGTTTGAGACTATATAACACCTAATTATACCTCAATGACCCATAGAGTCGGAATTTATTAGGGAACAGTCGCATTATAACGCGATCTAACACGTATAACCGTTAGTGACAGCAAAACTGAATGCATTTCACATCACGTTTCCCTCAATAATATCAGAAATTATGAAACAAGACTGTCAGGTACAATGAATTACGGTACATTTCCACGTATCACACTATTACACACGGTTCTGCTGCATTCGATACACTGCAAGGATGAATTCCGCGTATTTCAGGATATCAACATTGTCCACACATACTAACAAAGTTTGTTACTATATTAAAGCTAATTACACCTGAATCACCCACAGAGTCGGAATTTATAAGGGAACAGTCGCATTATATCGCGATCTAACGTGTATGAACGTTAGTGACAGCAAAACTGAATGCATTTCACATCACGTTTCCCGCAATAATATCAGAAATAGTGAAACAAGACTGTCAGGTACAATGAATTACGATACATTTCCAGGTTCCACACTATTACACACGGTTCTGCTGCATTCGATACACTGCAAGGACGAATTCCGCATATTACAGGATATTAACTTTGTCCACACATACTAACCACGTTTGTGACTATATTACACCTAATTACACCTCAATGAACCATAGCGTCGGTGTTTATTAGGGAACAGTCGCATTATAACGCGATTTAACACGTAAAACATTTGGTGACAGCAAAACTGAATGCATTTCACATTACGTTTCCCACAATAATAACAGAAAAAATGACACAGGACAAATCACGTACAATGAATTACGATACATTTCCACTTATCACAATATTACACACGGATCTGCTGCATTCGATACACTGCAAGGATGAATTCCGCGTATTTCAGGATATCAACTTTGTCCACACATACTAAACACGTTTGTGACTATATAACACCTGATTATAACTCAATGACCCATAGAGTCACAATTTATTACGGGACAGTCGCAATATATCGCGATCTAACACGTATAACCGTTAGTGACATCAAATCTGTATGCATTTCACAACACGTTTCCGCAGTAGTATTAGAAAAAATGACACAGAAATAACGGGTACAATGCATATTTCCACGTATTACATAATTACACACATTTCTGCTGCAGTCGAAACACTGCAAAGACGAATTCTGCACATTATAGTATATTAACTTTGTCTACACAAACAAACAACGTTTGTGACTATATAACACCTAATTACACCGCAATGCCCCTTAGAGTCGGAATTTAGTAGGGAACAGTCGTACCAGAACACGATCTAACACGTATAACCGTTACTGAAAGCAAACCTGGATTCATTTCACATCACGTTTCACGCAATAATATCAGAAATAATGAAACAGGTGTGTCAGGTAAAATCAATTACGATACATTTCCACGTATCACACTATTACACACGGTTCTGCTGCATTCGATACACTGCAAGGATGAATTCCGCGTATTTCAGGATATCAACTTTGTCCACACATACTAAACACGTTTGTGACTATATAACACCTAATTATACCTCAATGACCCATAGAGTCGGAATTTATTAGGGAACAGTCGCATTATATCGCGATCTAACACGTATAACCGTTAGTGACATCAAATCTGAATGCATTTCACATCACGTTTCCCGCAATAATATTAGAAAAAATGACACAGGACTAACAGGTGCGATGCATTACGATATATTTCCACGTATTACACGATTACACACGGTTCTGCTGCATTCGATACACTGCAAGGACGAATTCCGCATATTACAGTATATTAACTTTGTCCACACATACTAACCACGTTTGTGACTATATTACACCTAATTACACCTCAATGACCCATAGAGTCGGAATTTATTAGGGAACAGTCGCATTATAACGCGATCTAACACGTATAACCGTTAGTGACAGCATTTCACATCACGTTTCCCACTTATCAGAACACTATTACACACGGTTCTGCACACGGTTCTGCTGCATTCGATACACTGCAAGGATGAATTCCGCGTATTTCAGAATATCAAGCTTGTCCACACATACTAATTAAGTTTGTGACCATATAACACATAATTAAACCTCAATGACCCATAGAGTCGGGATTTATAAGGGAACAGACGGATTATGTCGCCATCTAACACGTATAACCGTTAGTGACAGCAAAACTGAATGCATTTCACATCACGTTTCCCGCAATAATATTAGAAAAAATGACACAGGACTAACAGGTACGATGCATTACGATATATTTCCACGTATTACACGATTACACACGGTTCTGCTGCATTCGATACACTGCAAGGATGAATTCCTCGTATTTCAGGATACCAATTTTGTCCTCACATATTATACACGTTTGTGACTATATAACACCTAATTACAGCTCAGTGACGCATAGAGTCGGAATTTATTGTGGAACAGTCGCATTTTATTGGGATCTAACACGTATAACCGTTAGTGACAGCAAAACTGAATGCATTTCACATCACGATTCCCGCTATAATATCAGAAATAATGAAACAAGACTGTCAGGTACAATGAATTACGATACATTTCCACGTATCACACTATTACACACGGTTCTGCTGCATTCGATACACTGCAAGGATGAATTCCGCGTATTTCAGGATATCAACTTTGTCCTATGTACACGTTTGTGACTATATAACACCTAGTTATACCTCAATGACCCATA
Organism: Tetragonisca angustula; assembly: GCA_036937485.2. Taxonomy (NCBI): domain Eukaryota; kingdom Metazoa; phylum Arthropoda; class Insecta; order Hymenoptera; family Apidae; genus Tetragonisca; species Tetragonisca angustula. The sequence goes on along the minus strand of JAWNGG020000516.1, from coordinate 26,020 downwards.
GAGTCGGAATATATTAAGGAATAGTGGCATCGCGATCTAACACGTATAACCGTTAGTGACATCAAATCTGAATGCATTTCACATCACGTTTCCCGCAATAATATTAGAAAAAATGACACAGGACTAACAGGTACGATGCATTACGATATATTTCCACGTATTACACGATTACACACGGTTCTGCTGCATTCGATACACTGCAAGGACGAATTCCGCATATTACAGGATATTAACTTTGTCCACACATACTAACCACGTTTGTGACTATATTACACCTAATTACACCTCAATGAACCATAGCGTCGGAATTTATTAGGGAACAGTCGCATTATAACGCGATTTAACACGTAAAACATTTGGTGACAGCAAAACTGAATGCATTTCACGTTACGTTTCCCGCAATAATATCAGATATAATGAAACGAGACTGTCAGGTACAATGATTTACGATACATTTCCACTTAGAACACTATTACACACGGTTTTGCTGCATTCGATACACTGCAAGGATGAATTCCGCATATTACAGGATATCAACTTTGTCCACACATACTAAACACGTTTGTGACTATATAACATATAGTTATATCTCAATGACTCGTATAATCGGAATTTATTAGGGAACAGTCGCATTATATCGCGATCTAACACGAATAACCGTTAGTGACAGCAAATCTGAATGCATTTCACATCACGTATTCCGATATAATATTAGAAATAATGTAACAAGACAGTCAGGTACGATGCATTACGATATATTTCCTCGTATTACACGATTACGCACGTTTCTGCAGCATTCGATACCCTGCAAGGACGAATTCCGCATGTTTCAGGATATTATGGTTGTCTACACATACTAGTCACGTTTGTGACTATGTTACACCTAATTAAGCCTCTTTGAATCATACAGTTCGAATTTATTAAGTAACAGTCGCATTATTTCGCGATCCAACCTATATAATCGTTAGAGGCAACATAACTCAATGCCCTTCACCTCAGGCAATAATATAAAAAATAATGCAACACGACTATCAGAACAGGCCAATCGCGATACACTTCGACATATTACAAGATTCCGCAGCGTTCAATACATTGTAAGGGCGAATTAGGCGTTGTACAGGAGATTAATGTAGTCCACACATACTAACCAAGTAGAACTACATTACTTTTATTGCAATATCTCAAGAATCACGATATTCACTACTTGAGATCGGAAAATTTCGATTTTTACTAAATATTTTCAAATCTAGCCAAAGGATTTCGTTCAAAATGCTGTCATCCAATTGCCTTTGCCCGTCTGCATCTATCTAAGTAGTTTTTCCTGGAATAAGTCGGACGGTTGAAGAATTATACAATAAAATCCATAAAATTTTGCTAGGAACGCGATTGTGAGAATGGATCTGGAGATTTTTTCTGTGGTTTCTCTTCCAAATAAACGTTATATTCGTGTTTCTCGCACGAAATACAGTAGAACTACACTCTCTTTATTGAAGTATCTCAAGAATTACGATTTTCACTCCCGGAGAACGTAGAATTTCGATTTTTTCTAAATATTTTCAAATCTAGCTGAAGAATTTCGTTAAAAAGGCTGTCATCTAATTACCTTTGCCCGTCTTCATATATTCTAGTATTTGTTTATCTTATATTTATTTCTAAAATAAATTGTATGGATACAATTTTTCAAGAATTTCGATAAAATTTTGCTAGAAACGCGATTGTGAGAAACGATCCGGAGATTTTTTCTGTCGTTGCTCGGCCAAATAAACGTTATATTCGTGTTTCCCGCATGAAATAGAGTAGAACTGTTCTATTGTTATCGAAATATCTAAAAAATTATGATCTTTTCTGCCGGAGAACGAGAAATTACGATTCTTTTTGAATATTTTCAAACCTAGCCTAAATATTTCGTCCAAAAGTCTGTCATCCAATTACCTTTGTCTCTCTGCATCTATGTAAAAACTCAAGCAGCAACGCATCTTTCATTTTTTCTTCTTACCATATCTAGGTACAACGGTCTATATCTAGACGAGCATACCAAGCTTTCACGGCAACGTCATGCATTCAGCTCTCTCTTTCCGGACTGGAAAAAAGTAGTGGCAAGTGCGTGTGTTGCAGTGAAGAACCTCTGGGATTCCGAGAAATCCTGTGTCAAACACAAAGCACCTACCAGAAAAGAAGCGGTCTTTGCGAGCGTGAATCTAATATTTATTGGCTTTGAAAGACAATTTTGCAGTGTAACGACTAGCAGATGTCAGAGAAAAGACGTTTTCTCAGACAAGAAGTTGGGACAGTTTGGAACTCACTTGTCGCCTACGCTATTTAATTGCGAATGCCAAGTTTAATTTTTACAGTGCGTAAGACCAGACGTCCGCACTTATTGTTTTTAGAAATTCGTCCACAATAGCATTTCAGTAAAGTGTCGTGAACTCTAGGATTCCTAAGGGCCACCCAGATCTGCATCTGGAAAACACTTGGAGAAAGTAAGTTAGGTCCAGGGAAAATCCTGCTACAACTCCAAAATTCAGCGAAATCAGTCCCGCGAAATTGCAGACCCACGCTCAGAGAAAGCGTGTCACGAACGTAAGAAGTAGGCGGCGCAATTTCGTGACCACCTAATTGGCTATAACTCCAAAACGATTCGGCCAGTTAGGAATATCCGAAACGGGGACCGAATTTTTCTAATGGCGAAGAAAGCAGCGAGTGTGTTACACAGAAAAATTCGGATAGTGAAAGTGACTCATCGATATACCGTCTTACGGACACATGGATATACTCGCGACGTGAACATCAACCATAAGTCTACATGTTTACTTCGTTTTCCGCGTTCATTTCGCCATCGTGTATCTTTGCCAAATAAACGTAATTAACCTCGTATGAGAGTCTACTTCAATTCATACCAACCACTATTCCGCAACGAACATCCCCACCTTGAATTGATTGTATTCGCGAGAAGGGATCTCTGACGTCAGACGCCAGACGTTCGTAGTCAACAGGGCTATTTGAGGTTATGATGTGGTGTGCTCTACCGAGAATATGAGCGAAGAGAGAATTAATATGGGTAAGTGTATTTTGATCATGATGTGTAGAACACTCGATAAGTCTTTGTTCTAGAGTCGATTACAGTCGGTTTTTCATTTGAATATTTCTTGCTCCAATCATCTGTAACGAATGAAATAATAATAATTACCGAACTTAAAATTTGGCCGCGAATGCACTTAAACTAATTCTTGCTTCTAATGTTTCATCAAAGAGACTTCTGTATTATGGGAAATCTACCATTGTAACAAAGAATGACCATTTCTCTCCATAGGAGATGATGATGCAATTCCAACGTTATATTTTAATAATTTTTCTTACATTGGTGTAATAGCATAGCATTTGCACTTCTTTGCTGCACTCATCAGCGTACATTATTATTTATTATATTGAGTTGGCAATGCCCAAACATAGTCGAAAAACATCACTAGATGTACATCGCAGTTAAATGTAGTCAATATGGAAAGTGAATAGCGCGATGGCATCATATGTGACTTAGGCGGGATAAAAATAATAGATTAACAGGATATAGGTATACAATAAAATACTTTTAAATTCAGCAATTACTATGTGCTGTTCCATAAAGCGAACCATTATTCTATAAAACAATTATTACTTTTGGCAATTAGTGCGGAGGGTGGTGGCATCGAGATTGAGGCAATAAAGGTACTGGACGTGTTGCAAGGATATAATGGCAAACCAGACCGAACTAAGATGGTTTCGCTACTCGTGACTTATTATTGGTTGTTGCACATGAAATGGCGGTTTCTCAAATTGTTAACTTTTATCCAATTTTCATTCGAATGTCACTGTCGAAAGTCAAATGTCATATCATAAATTATTGTCTATGTTCCAATGTGTTCGTAGCACATGGTACTGGCTAACAACTTCACGTTTTATTCAAGTCATAAACGGAGGATTGATTCCAAACAAATTCAACTAATTTACCCGTACGAATTTCAATTGAGACATAGTGCTATTGAAGCGAAATATTAACATACCTTTTGTTACAGATACAGCTAATGAATGCAAAACACAGTGATGGTTCCAAAACTTTCGAACGGGTGATTATCTCTGTTCGAGAAAGTTCCAATGCGGAGTCTGGTCGCAAATATGCCAGAGAAGGTTTATAGACTTCAAGTGGTCAGAGTCTCCAGCAACCACAAAACGCCACGACCCCTTAATCTTCCGGCTGATCCTTGTTTCTTCATTCAACAAAAGTGTAGAAACAGACCGTGACCGTGACTGTGGCATAGACGAAGGCATTAGCATTCTCGATCACAGGCATAGTGTCTGGACCAGAATGCGACAGCAAGCATCTGCGTTGCAGGACCCACCTGAGGACCAGGTGACATTTCCGAAGTCAATGAGGTGGGAACCTAGTGAGCTTTCCCTGCTTTTCATCGGTTTGCAAACAGAATGCTTCCGACATTCACATATTCCGTTCCAGCTCTCTCAGTTCACGAGAAGGCGTACTACAGAATACGTACAACCGATTACGTGTTTCTCACTATCTTAACAACAATGACGGGTATTTCTCAATGGTGAAACGCGCAAGTTATACAGTACAGCCGCAACCGACTCAATACCACAGACTTCGTCAAGTACATATTACGCGCGACCAAATAACCGCCAAACTTAACCGTGTGTTCAGAAGGAAATCATCTATAATGATGAACTAAAGAACATTTTTGAACCGGATTCAAGTCAGACTCTAAGCTATATTGCACAAAAGCTGGGAGTGCATTGTTGTATAGTTTCAAGATACTTAAAATTAATCGGAAAGAGGCTGGATAATTTTGTACCACACCAGTTGACAGAGCAGAATATGTTACGTCGATTTCATAGTTGAATTTCTCTTACTGCACGCAATAAGAGGGATCCGTTTTTATACAGAATCGTGACCAATGAAAATGGATCGTGTTCAATAATCGAAAACGTTCTGTACAATGGTTGAAATACGACAAAGCTCGAGAACGTTCAGAGAAACATGCTCTCCTTCAGAAAGAGTTATGTTGACAGTTTGCTGGTCTGTAAACTATTACTGTCTTAAACCAGGCGAAACAATTAAGGCGGTGAAACATTTTGCGGGAACTCAACAAATGCACGAGAAACTTTCTGAACCGCAACCAGCGTTGTTGAATAGACACGGAGTTCTGCTAGTACACGACAATGCCCGAACACACTCTTCGAAAATGACCCAAAAATTAAATACTTGTTACATGAAATCCCTCCTCCGTATTCCCCAGACATAGCACTAACCGATTTTCATTTATTTAAACATTTACAAAACTTTTCATGGGATAAAATAAATTCAACAGTAAGATGGATGTTAAAAATGCATTCGATGAATTTCTTGTCTCAAGAAATACAAATTCCTTTGAAAAAGGAATAAAATCGCTTGTAACACGTTGGCAGAATTGTATAGAATCAGATGGAACATATTTTGATTAAAAAGTTTCCATTAAATTAATAAAGTTACAATTATATAAATATTTAGTTCCAAATCCACCATTTCATGTGCAGCAACGTAATACTTGTGCGTATGGCTGTGCGTCGAAATCCGTCCTCCTACACGGCCGACAAATTCTGTTTCCTTCCCAAACTCGATGAGGAATGCTGGTCTTTTCGGCAAGTCTGCACGGTTGGGGAAACTTAATCACATAAAATGTCATTCGCAATTATTTCATAGGCGTAACGATACCCAGAAATCCCTCATATTACTTTCATCGTTTTAAACAGTCTGTTTTTACATAAAAACAATTGGTAGGTTTTTAAGAAATTCAAAATCTAATTCAGCTTCATAACTGGTTTAATTTCAATCATTTTAATATAAATATTCATAAAATGATAATGATATTACTGAATTAATTATTATGTATATATAACTAATCGAACAATTGAAAAATTACTATGATACTGGATAACTGAACTATTTGAACAAAACGTTCTGAATTCTAGAACAACTTATAACTTCTTTGTGTCAATTTATAACAAAATTTATATAATTACTCATGTTAGTAACAAAATTTGTAGTTGAACCATATGAATATGAAAATTCAGATAGTCACGTCCAAGACAAATTATGAAAATTGTACGGTCATAAAGTGAGTAACTTTATTATTGGTTAAGACTGGCAATAAGTAATTTAGAATAACTCACTAAAATAAATTATTTGAAAGAACAAAATTAAGGAGAATGTTCCACTCATTTTGAACTATGTTAATACATACATTCGGTTTAATTTTTCTCATGCGAAACTTACGAATACAACAAGAATATATACATTGAACAACTATAGAAAGAAACATTCATGTCTAGTTTTTCAGTACACAATACGTTTATATATTATATGAACAATATATTTCTGAGATATGCGATTATTTTATCGCAGAATAGAAAATATTACTCATCTATAGTATATTTATTTCCGAACTTTTCATTAAAATAGTATAATATGTTATTTGCTTTACTTACATACCATGAAATGCAGTTGTTAAATGAAGTTTAATGCAATTAATTAGAAGTTCATTCTATATGAGTTCTCTGTATCAATTTTCTGAATAATATAAAATAAATTTAAACTTACGAATTTATAAAATTTACAAAACAAGTAGATATACTTAGTATACTACGTAACAGAAACTGGATATTACGCTGAAGATGTAGTATAAACTATTTACAAATCTTCTTTTAAGTAATTAATATGATTATAATGAAATTGATATTTCCTATATCTACCATCGTCATTAACATAATTCGAACCTACTTCTTTGCGGAAACTAGTAACTGCTAATTTATATATATAATGTACCAACATAATTAATATTACTCATATACAACAATATTAAATAATTATATATAATATTTTAGTCTAATGTAAAACCAAATTATTGAAAAACGTTATACTACATATGAATATTTTATCATATAATGACATATTCTCATACGTTTCATATAGTATAACTTTTCAAGTATTTAGAAAATTTTTCGCAAACACAGATATACAATCATCATTGTAAATCTACGTCATTATTGCAAAATTCAGGTACATAAGTCCAATTCAAATAACACAGAAGAAAATAAATGTTACTTTCTCACTAATTTCAAAATAGCAGCCTTGCTGACATAAACATACAAGGTATTAGCATTAGTTTAGTTCACCGTTTTTGTCGGTAGCAAAAGTAAAAATGAGAAAGAACAAAATTGTACGACTTACTACTTCCAATCCAGCAATGTATAACAATTTTTATTATAATCTTTTTTTTTACGAAATAAAAGTGTTCCTCTTATATAAAATGCCATTTCTGTTTCTCATATGAAGATGGTCGTCAAGACGAATTCAAACGCATGATAAACGATATCCTTCAGAGTTACGAAAGAAAAGAAATTTCTAATAATTTCTAGTAATTCCTAAGCTGCAGTTGCAAATATTTGTATGACATCGAAACGGTATATTGTATAACATTTCCTAAGGAATATCGAAGATTCTTCTACGTCTACTAATGAAAAAGTTTATTGACATCTACGAATATATTTTGTAAATTTATAAATATTACAAACATTAAGACAACTATATTACAGACACTATCAAACTTTAAAAGGAATTTCATAGAAACTCCCCAAAAAAGGGAAACAGTTACAACATATTGAATAAAAATGTGTATTTAGATATTATTTAGTCACCGTCCCAAATCGTTTTTAGAATTCTAAACTCACTTTAAGTATTCATTTTCCAAAATACTTATAATACAAGAATTAATCATTATGGCAGAAAATCTCTTGCTTAACACATTATTGAACATTTTAAAAGTATAACACTATATCATAGATTTAAATAGTGAGAATATGTCAACGAAAAGTAATAACCTAAATTTGCAAAATTTGATACATATATAATGACTTATTTAAATCATTCCAACTATTACTTCGTCGAGATTCGATAACGTATCCATTTTCAGTTTATAATCGCAAAATAACAGAAATACAAAATCTTCAATTCCTTTCACTTGTATAAACCGCAGATATCGATATCATCCTAATGACTGTTCAAATCAGTTGCACAAGAATTCAACAGTGATACATACCAAACTCTGTAATACAATAGAGTTTCATGTTTGATAAACTATATAAAATAATATTGAATACAAATGAAACAAATACATTTGTAAAAGATATTAATTATTGGCAACATCAGAAAGATGTACTGTTGCAGGAATAAATACAAAATCAAAGAAAGTTTATCCTTTTACGTAATTTGCATTATTTAAATTGAAACAAAAATTCTAAATTCATTAAAATAAATGAAGTAACCAAAAGTTATATACTTTTTACATATAAATATATATAATTATGTGTCTGTGTGTGTATGTATATATATATATATATATATTAAACACGAAGGGCTGTGATGTATATTGCATAACGTATAACGTATAGCGTATGAAGTGAAGCGTATAACAATCTACGTATGGCGTACTACGTACGACGGGTACCGTATAACGTAGAACATAATACGTGTAACGTACAACGTTACACGTACGTATGAATTTTGCATACGTCTTCGCTCGTCAATTTTGCATAATCGTAACTATACTTGAAATATTTATACATAGAAATTTCTCTTCGTCTGAACTGCTTTTTCTTCTGAACCAACGAGGTTCTGATCCTTTGAAACAATAAGGCTTCAACATTATTTCTGATGCGTCTAAAAAACTCCCGGAATCACTTGGAAGCACGTGCATACGGCTAGAAAGCGTCGGTTGATCAACATTCTGAAACGCCATTCAGAAAAAATGTACTGCGTAACGAGGTGGAATATAAGCGAAGAAGAACGTTGTTTATTTCCAAGTGGGAAGATTTTTGCACGCTCGTTGATACGTCGCTGGAGATACATTAATTTTTCGAGACTTCTCTCGCCGTTCTCGCGAGAATTATCAGCATAAATCGTGCAAATTTTAACGATCAACTTTTCAGTGTAGAGACAGTAAGGCGAGTTATCTTTGATCCCTTGTGTACACGTAGCGAACTTGAAATCCTACATCGGTAGGTAAACACCCAATCAGTTATGGTTAACCAGCTACAGTAGGGATTGAACTTGGAAAACCTCTCAACTGCGAAATGAACATCGAATGATTAACGACACTGTTCTGTTCATCTTCGTCTTAGATCTAGGATGGAGATTTAATTGAGACGGAGATGGAGTACGAACAACGTCGAAACACCGCGTTGTTTCGTCAATAGTATCGTTGAAACTCGTTCCCGCGGGAGGCAGGGCGCGCAGAGTCCTCAGTGTAATATAATTTTTCCGCTCAAAAAATTTTCGATTGCAAGCGTTCGTAATTTAATGCATACGAATGGCAAACTTCGCGATGTCGATTATCCCAGTCTCAAAAGAGGATTTAAGAAATAGTCATGTAAAGCGCTGAGGAACAGAAACTTCAGAGAATTACAAGGTAACTCCTGTGGTGAAATCTCTCGATCAAGGAAGGCATTACGTCTTCGTTGGAATACGCTTGTCACATTAATCGTGAAATCATTCGTGTAATAAGTATGACTTTGACAACTTTCACGAACGCAGTGTGTGTCGGGTCGGTAAATAAATTCTTTAAGTAGACAATTGAACGAACTTCGATGTCAACTCATTGCAATGACAGAGATTACTTTGGAACGGTACAGATGTACGTGTAACACGTATGACAATTGGATGAACTCTGTATTAAATGATGTTGGAGATGATATTTAAATATTGTTAACAAATATGTGATGAATGTGACAATTAGATGGACTTGGTAAAATTATTACAGAAATGCATCATTGTCAAATGTCTAAGATGTATATGAATTGATTGATGTCAATATTAAATTTTATTTTGTAATATCTGAATATTATTGATAGGTATATAATAATAACATGACAATTAGATGATCTCAGTATTAAATGTTGCTAGTGATGTTAGCTAAATATTGTCTAAATATGTAATAAATATAACAATCAGAAGACTTTAATACAAAATGATGTTAGTAATGGTTGTTGAACACGGTTAACAAATTTCCAATAAGTGTTGTAATTGGATAGTCTCAATTTTAGTTGAAGATTGAGAAGATTTTTAAACACTATGGTAGTCTTAGCATCAACAGTTGTCAATGAAGGTTATTGAAACGTGTAATAAGTATGACAATTAAATTGAACATATCAACTGATACGTCACGGATGAGATTGACATGAAGATCACTTACAATGAATACGTCCACTTAAAAGTTAAAGAAGTATAAATATTGTTCATGAAAATCCAGCAATTGATCGATTTGTAGCAACTGTATTCGAACATAGTCAGGGATTACCCACGTGAGGTGCTGGTGCAAGTATATTCATTTGAGCTCTGGTGCCAGAATTACACATGTGGTTGCTTAGCGTCGGGAATACTATTACTTTTATTACTATTATTAGGTATTACTTTTCATTGGAAGACAATGTGCGATTTCAAAATCAAGTGGATACTCCAGAGATTAGACAACCACTTGGACACTTCCGGCAGCAGATTCCCACGATGATACTTCCGGCACTAGACCCTCACGTGGGTAATCCAGGGTCAATCAACGAGTACAAACTACCAATGGATTAATAAATATATATAGTACATAAATCTATCGAAAGAGTATATAAATATATTAAATGATATATATCACAAATTAATAATTGTAAATAACATATTAAATAAAGTTCTGCTAATAGCAATAATAGCAATCAATTGTAATTCAATCTACAGCAAAATTCACGTCCGAGATTAATCATAATACGCAAAATATTAGCAAATTACCGAAAGAAAAATGGAAAAATAAAGAAAAATAGCTGTTCAACGAACCAGCGCGGGTTGAAAGTTTAAATTCATCTCGACAGTTATGGTTTTCACGAAGAATAATTAATCTCGTCGTTAAAACATATCTTATCAAAAATAAATCAAATGAGAATATTCGGATGATGACGATTTCATACACGTATCGCGATCAAACGCCTATAAGTTACTTCCACCGCCATTCGTAACACCCATATAGTGTTTCTCAATCGTTTTCATCTAGGTTCAAAGTAAATATCGCACTCCAGATTGACAAACGTTGCCGCGTACCAGTTATACCTCGTAGACACACCCGTATAATCGACGACAAAAACGTTATTCAAATGGCCCGGTGTGTGAACACCGTCGAGCACTGTGACTCAGGATCACAGGCCGCCATTAAAATTCATGAGGGCCGAGCCTGCTTCATGTGCTTGCACTCATACGCTCAAGGTTCCGGAATCGAATTAATTCTTGGTTTTCAGGGATTTTCTTCCAATCTCCCCAACCCCAAATGAGGGACGAGCCTCCCGTTATTTTTCCCGCCTCTCGGAGTTGGCGTTTACCAATTTGCCAAGCTATCCATTACAAAACGGCAACTCTGGTCTGGCAGCTTCTCCGCTTGTCTTGGCGGGAATATGCGCCTCAATGAGCGCTCAGACAACTTCCACCTTCTTTCGATGTACGCACTTAATCCTATGGAGTTCCAGGGCGACTTAATTAGTTGCAAAATAAGCGGGAAACCGCGGAAAAAGCGTGGTACACGGTACGTCGTGGCACTTCTCTCACGGTCCTCGGTCGATCAAGTCGAAGACGCTGAACTTTTTCGAAATTTAGGAAATCGCTACCCGAGGAACGTCGTCCGTTGGAAATTGTGTTCATTGGTAAATGGTAAAATATAAAACCGTGCCGAGATCTCAACGAGAAAAGAAGAGTTTCGCGATGGAAACGGAGCAAAGGGAAACGAGGATTAGTAAGGAGGATCCTTCAACCTCGATCGTGGGTGGCTTTTGCGAATACTTGCTTGAACATTCATCGATTCCCCGTCGTTTATTTCCGCGATAAGGTATGCTCGACGGATAAATCGATCGCGCTAGACCGTGCCACAGCGATATAAGCGCCGCAAGAAAGGCGAATCGGTCGAGTGTATGCAACTTTTATTTTTCTTTAGTAGTTTCTCTCTCCCTATTTTTTTCATTTGCCAGAGATGTTGGCCTGTGACGTATTATTTCGGCGCATATTATTGAATTCTATAAAATTACCAGAAAAAAAGAGAGGAAAAGGAGAGAAAAAACGGAAAAATGCAGATACCCCGTTTATCCCACGCTTCTTAAATTACAGATTATTTCCCATTTCTCCTCTTCCCGCGCCTATTCATTGTTTGCGATACCAATGAAAACGGTCACGCGGTTTGTGTTTGTCCCATTTTGCTCTTTATATCAGGAGAGTTCATTTTACTGAAGAGGGAGAGAAGGAGGGGAAGAAGACCAACGGAAGCGGAAAAAAATGAAGAGAAAAAAAGTGTCATTCTTCCTGGAAAGCAGAACAATTCGCTTCAACGCCCTGCTCGAATTGTACTGTCCATTAGACTAATTAATAACGTTCTTTAACGACCACTTTTCCTTCCCTGACCTTCATTCGATAATACTCTCACTCTCTCGCATTCCTTTTCCTATTTCTTCCCACCTTCGTGGCAACCATGATTTCGACGTAAAAGAACACGGTACACCTTTTTCAATGTTCCGCCGTAACAAATAATTTTTTCAACACTTTTAATTGCAGCATCAAGGCGAGCAGTCGTATTAACCAGCCATCCACTTCGAGAGTTCGTGCTCGTTTTCTGTCCGTTGAATCCTGCGTGTCGTCCCCAATTTTTTTTTTTATTAGTACGAACCTCGAGAGTCGCAGGCAGATTTTTACCCGCCAAGAGAAATTATTCCTTCGTTATTTATCATTAGTTATTTATTTTATTTATTACATACATTCTGTTATATAGGCGATATTTTTTTAATAAATTATAAGAACTAAATATGGAGTTATTATTTAAATTTGTAGTACTGTGATTAAACACTGATTATCGTCATAGTATCTACAACACTGTAGAGAATTCTACTTTGAAGAATTTAGGTCAAACTATGTTCATTAAATCGTTCCGTCGAGATGTGTATTTAATATAAGCAACAGAATATTAAAAAATTGTTAGCAACTTTATGATCAGCCTAAAATATTACAGAACCTTATATATACTTCAAACATCATGTTAGTTATTCATTAGTTGTTTAACTTTCATTTTTTAAGCTTCGTTATTTGATAATTATTATTATTAATTATATATTTTGTTATATTGATAAGATTTTTATATAAACTACTAAAATAAATTAAGGAGTCACTATTTATTTGCAGTATTGTGATATCAATTTAATTGTCATCATAGTTACTACAAAATATTCTACGCTTGCGCCCCCATTCGAAAGATCGAAGTAAAACATATCGCGTCCTCCACTTCCTTCAACGACGGCCACGTCATCTACAATGATGGCCATTCGCCACTTTCACTCGGAACGTCGTCAGAGAAAGTCGTGTTTGTGATCAACTGTGAGATTCTCACTAAAGTTTTCTTAAAAGAGTGGCTCAAGTGCGAATAAAAAATGCTGTGAAGTATCGTTTTACCGTGTCATCAGTCTTGTTAGTGTTAATTTGTGTGCATCAGTGTATATTCATCTGTGATTCCATTTTTTTCTTTTTTGGTGCTAAATCATCCTAGAGTGTAAAAAGAAAAAATGTCGCAAGTGTCAAATAAAACGTTGCGCTGTTACAACGGTCGCGATAAAAGAAATAGAAATTCCGATAAATGTTTTCCTTACCATAATGATCGTTTACCAAGAATCAATAATAATTCATATGACGGCAGAATATCGGTCGAAGCACTAAAACTAGCAGGATTAGAAAAACAACTGAAGAAGCCTTGGATACTGACACAAAAATACACGCCTGAATATCCAAAAATGATAAAAAATTTAAATAATAACACGCAAGATATTAAGAAGGACACACAACCGGAAAGTGATAAAAGAGTTAGACACGAAGATGAACTTCCTGACTCTAATTATTACAAAATTATTATACCAGACGGCCATAAATATACATAAGATTATATAATAAATAATCTCCTGAATCACGTTGCACCGGATACTTTGGTTCCGATAAAATACAGGGCGAATGGAAATGAGGCCAATTTTGTTGTGGACGATAAAAAAGTAGCAGTTGCGTTACTACACTGTGAAATCACAGTCAGCCGAGGAGAGAAATTGACAGTCCGAGTTTCAAAGCCACCATTTCCCCGGTGTATAATTGACAACGTATTTAAAAATAGAGTGAAACAAGCCATAATGGGACGATACATACAAGCGACAAAGTCAATGGATTTGTCAAGGTTTCACAGAGATTTCCACCTTGTTTCCGACTACTTTTGTGCTCTGCTCTGGCCTCTAGCTTTGCAAGTCGTGTTCAACGTTCTATCGGAAAATATGCCAGATTTAAAGGCACTAAATTTGTACGGAAATATATTGGACATCGATTTAATACTACGCATGGTGAAACTGAAATTAGTGGCATTAAAGATATTGCACATTGGAGAAAATTCGATAAGAGACATTGAAGAAATAAACGCTATGAAAGATTTAGAGCTGCAGGAGCTCGTACTGACAGGGAATCCGATATGCAAAGAGTATCAATTCACAAATGACTATATCAAAGACGTGCGAAAACGGTGTCCTAAACTCCTGCGACTGGATGGTATGGATCTTCGAAAACCTGTGTTGTGCGATATAGTGGACGAAGGAAATAACATGACAGCCTTCGAAAGGATGTTTGTTGCAATTGTACAAGCGCAACAATTTACGATACAATTTTTACAAAAATATTTCCTGATATTCGATAGTGAGGATCGTGAACAACTGTTAACCTCGTATACCAAAGATGCGTGTTTCACTATGACTCCGTTTGATCCTCGCAATCCAATGGACGACAGAAACTTGTGCGGAATAAATTATACAGACGACAGGCAAAAATTAGTGGAACATGGACGTTGGCCAATCGTTGCGTTTTTCTACAAAATGCCACGAACTTCTCATTATTCTCACACACTTACCACAACCATCAGTCTGACTGAGGAAGGAATGACGTTGGCTACGGTCGCAGGATTGTTTAAAGAGATTAACGAGGAACAACAGCCTATCCGTTACTTTAATCGTACCTTCACGATAATTCTCGAAGGAAGTGGATGTTGGATTAAAAATGAGGAATTGCATATCACTCAGCCGACCGACACACAGTTAAAGGAATTGAATAGTAAATCAGAAATACAAATGATCGATTCAGACGTAGAAATGACAGATTCGTGAGCACAGCTGACAGATTTATAAAAACAGATTTCTTTAGTTTAGCAACACTAGAGAACTATTACAAGACAATTTTTATTTGAAAAGCAACAAATGACGATGACACACAGTCAGAAAGCAAGCATGAATTTGCAAGCAGTTCAGTCTTAAGTATTTAGAAGAACTGTCGTGGACAAAGCGCTTTCAACGTTTCAGAATCTTCAAAAACAGACAGAAGTATTAGTAGATGCTTCTTCAGTATATAAGAATACCTTGTTTATTAAATAAGAATACTGTAGATATAGATGTAAGATATACAAACGTTGATATTCATTTCTCGTTTCTGCTCAGGTATCTTTACTATGTATACTATGTACCTTATAAATGTATAATATATGTACCATATATATATGTGATATATATGCATCATGTATGTATGTATGTATGTAAGTATTATATATGTATCATGTATGAATGTATGTATTATATATGTATCTTGTAATATAATAATATGTTCTAAGTAGAGACCCAAGTTTTGTTAGGTATTAAATATATCTCTATTGCGATGTATAAAGCAAAAACGAAGGTTTTGCTGGATATTAATTTATTTTCGCGTTAATAAAGAATATTATCTCAACGGGCAGTCAACATTGCGAATTATGAGTTGCAAATTTACGTGGAAGGTTTTTTCTTCCTTTTTCTACTTTATTTCACAACTATCCTAAAATTAGTTGTTATCCAGTACGTTTGAGACAAACAAAGGAAAAAGAAGATTGGTGTAAAATACTGAAAGGAATCAACAATTTTTCCAAGAAGCAATGTATTTAACAGCGAATTTCTTTCTGTTAATGAAATTTACAATGTTCTTGTACAAGTGTAATTAAAATTCCAAGATTGACAAAAATATTTATTTGTGATTTTGACTTTACAAGTAATTGCCTTTTGAAATAGGAATTTAGAAATAATTCACATGTGTAAAGAGTTTCACGGAAAAGCAATTTTTCCATTGTCAATCCTGCTTGTACAACAATTTTAGTATTTGTTTCATTGTCCATCTTGAATTTTTAACATGCTTGTACAACAGTTTTAGTATTTCTTTTTGTACTGTTGAATTTTTAATAAACAATTTTTGTACAATAATTTAAGTATTTTCTATTTCATTACCTTTGGAATTTTTAACAGAAACCTCTACAATAATTTTAGCATCTTTTACTTGGAATTTTTGTACAACAAATATGTATATCCATGTGCGATATGTATATTTGGTGATTAGGAAGATGTTAAATTTTAGTATTTCTTTGCCAATCTCGGAAGCATTTGTAAATTTGATTCGACAAAAGCGTGATAAGATTCAACCACTTACATTTCATGCAGTACTTCATGCTTTCCCTCTTTTATTCCCATTTCATGAAACTCGGGAACAATTAAACTTCCAGTTTCATCAATAAACATACGATCACTCTCCCATAGAAAACAATTTAACGACAACACGCGGTATTGCATAAACAACATGTTAAATTGATATAACCTAATGGCTTTCATCTCGTTGAACAAAATCGACTTGTTCGCTATTGGAAAAGTATATTCCGTCACTTGTGTATCATGACGAACTTATTTTCCACACAACCCATGGAGTAAAAGAGGTTGAACTTCTCATCGCATGCACTAGAAGGCTAGAGTTCTCGTCACGCGAAATGAAATCACCACGTAGTGTTATTCTCGAATTCTCTCCTATATAATCTGAGCGTTTCCTTCATTCTCGTCCGACATCGTGAATACAAATTACCTCTCCATCGGTTCTCTCCAGCCCGTAATTTCGTCCCTGTTTCTGCTTACATTCCGTCGTTATTCAGCGATTTGTACGGTCTGCAAGATACCGGGGGCGAAAGATGTAAGTAAGTGATTCGATTAAGCTCCATGGAGCTTACTTCGGAATTGAACAGCGACATACGTAGCAGAATCGAGGAGGGAGCGAATTCGGGTGCGTACGACGCATACATGCCCACAGGAATTCCACCCTCCTCGACCTGATCCGAGCCAACAATGCCAGACACCCGATAGTACCGGACCTTATTAATTAGTAGCCATGTATGTGCACTGGTCATGTCTTTTGGTTCCAACTTAATTGCTGAAATCGAGAGACAGAGAACGACGAGTGAACAACGGAAGCTCACGCACTGAAAAATCGTCCTTGAGAGGTTTTTCCGGGTCAGAGCGATTTGTCTCCGACGCGAAAATCGGGTAGCAACTTCTCAGTCATTTTGCGTGCGTTCTTAATTATAATACAGTCTTCTGTTTTAAACATTACATGTAATTCCCAAATTGATTTGAAAATCATAAAACTGCCAATGTTTGACAATGTACGCCGATATACGCGGTGATACTGGCAAACTGTCACTCGAACCCCGCTGATGACACAACGTAGTAGCCTACGCAGCGTCATGATACATATAGGTTAAGCTGTTTGCCGTTGTGTTTGCCGATTGCCTGACGCGTTAGACACGCGCGAGTAATCGTCTCTCCCTAGCTCGAAAGGGCTTACTGCCGAACGAAAAGTATCACGAGCAGTCACTCGTGCTGTAGCGTAAAATTGAAGACGCAATCGGAAGAAGGACTTGGTGACTGGACCGCGTGGTTGGATTTTGCCCGCCGCGTTCAGCTCTTTTCCCCCGCTCTGTCTCTAAAAGCACACTCGTCGCTGCCGCCTCGCACGCAATGGTGGTCGATTTGTTATGGCACAACGGTATGCATTTCGACACGCTTACATCTTCTTGACCCAATCCCCGTGCTGTCCGGCGTGTGGCAGTGATGCCGCTTGAGCCCAATCCAATTCAATCTGGTGACTGACACTTTGGTTCGTGGACCAGGGGACTCAGGATCCGGATCTGTGTTAGCGGGCGAGAGGGTCTCAGCCATGGCCTACGTGACGACTTGGCGTTAGTCTCCGCATTAAATGGGGCGTGTCGATGGGATGACGGTCAACGGCGCTGTCGGCGGTACTATTTCGAGCCACTTGCCGCTACCTGTAGACTCGCAGATGATTTCCAGATATATTGTTGAGTCCCAGGTTCGTGCGAGGATCTCACGTCCATGCGCCCCTGCTTAGTCGTGAAGCCCGAACTGTGAAGAATAGTCGCCGTGGTCGACGCCATTCTGCCTTTCGAGAACAATTTCGTGGCGCTCGTGAAGGCAAAGTTGAGAAAGATGCTTATGTGTCAGCCCCTAGCCGACTCGATGCGTAGGCGCGTTTACACAGTCCACATCGACGGCTGCATGTACGGACCCTGGGAGCCTGGCTTCCGTGGAGCGATCGCCTGCTGGCCGTGCTGCGTGTCTCATCATGTTACGCAGTGGTATTGAAATAGCTCATCGTGTCAGAATCGTAGCCTTGTCCCACGACATGTGCTTTGAACTTGTCACCCGAAACCGTCAATATCGCGCTCCGGCTGCCGGAGAACTCCAAACCGGTGCCCTTACTGCGCTCAAAGAGCCAGACTTCAGCGAACATAACGACAACGGCGTAGGCAGGAGCCACGTCGAATTATAATGACATTTTTTCTGATTCCAGGTTTTTCTAAAGTTATCTCCTAACATATTCAGTTTTAAGTTACCCACTATCTAATATCTTTCATTACTTTAATTTAATTTAATATTTACTGCATTCTAAACCTTATCTGACTTTAAATCCTTACTAATACGCCCTGTCATTCCTGGACCCACAATGGAACGTTTATAGCTGCAACGCTTACCGTCCTCCCTAATTTATTTATCCATTCAATTTGTTGACATCTATTGACGGCACCGTATTAACATTTTCTTTTAAGTCTAAAATTAAACTGCTACATATACAAGGAGACAAGTGCTTTTGCGGACAATGGTGCTAGCTCCACGCAAGCCAGTACTTCCTTTGAATATACAAAAACGTATGCTATTGCAACGTTACGCGTAGAGATAGGATTAGGTCATAATAATTTCATCTATCTTCTCTATCTACAAAATAATTTACTTATCATTATATTCAAACTACGATTTCTACAATCATCTTTACGTATTTATATATAATTATATGTTATAGAACGTTATGTTCTATGTATACTTATTAAAACATATTTATACAATTTATAGATACCTTTATAAACGCATGAATATGAATCTAGAACTCTCTCCTACTTGTAATCAGTATAATCCGAATCCAAGTGGCCGCCTCTGAAAAGTTCCTGTATCATACTACGGGAGTGTTGCCCGTGAAAATGGCTGAAAAAGCACGATTTATCTGTCCTTATCAATCTAAATCCGACCTATTTCTGTTTAACTCTGAAGAAATCTTGCATAACTCACCCGACATGCCTAAGGTGCCAGAACGAGTGCCTGATTCCTACAGACTAAAACCTCCAGGATAGATTATAAACTATTACGTGTGGCTACCTACGGGACATTAAATTAGGCCGTAGATTCCCGAAACGTAGACTATTTTCTCCGTCTCGGATGTCAGCGTCTCCAGGATAATTCTCTTTTCCATGTAGTGCGGCAGCGGAGCAGCTGACTGTCGGGTGTGCCTTCGGGTCCTGATGCTTTTTGTGGGGCTTCCTGTATCGTTCATCTTTGATACACGTTATAGCATTAATCGCATGCTGTCGTTAGTTCTGCGGAAGCGGCGTGTTCTAGTTCCTGCATGAAGTTCGCTCCGTCTATGTGGAGTGTTCTTCTCGCGGTATCTGTATATCCCCCTTAGTCATAGGTATCTCATAACAGAAGTTGTGCCCGCCAAACTATTCGCTGTAGAACAGAGAATCGACTAAAGCGGCCGGGGACAGACCTGGCCCGATCCCTTCAATGAGTGTGATGCGCTGCTCACTAACGTATTGTCAGACCGACACTTTGTGATGGGCGGATTCAGAAATTGCACTGCACTTTTGACACACTGGCTGTTCCCCGGCTCTTATCCGGTTCAGATAGTCACCGAAGCGTCCGTGCCCGGTGAGTGCCAAAGCGTTACTCTATGTCAGGGTAACGGCCTCTTGTTTTGGGCCACGCATCCCAGTCTGGTAGGATAGCATCGTCAGCTCTATTGGTGCTGGCTTTATTTTCTAAGAATTCTTGTCTCATCATTTCTTGCGTTCTTCGCAGTTGTTGCCGTCTGGCTAAGTGCTTTTTACCGATATCCATTCCCGCATAGCACTGGCCTCGAACAGATAACTTTGGTTTGGCGTCCACATCTGCGATCAGTTGAAAAGAAATCATTCCAACCAATGTCAGTGACGCTTCAAAGATGAGAGTCCGGGACGATCTCGCTATCCGGATTGACATATGCCTCTGACCACGTCGCAGGGTTCCAACCTTGGATATGTGCTGAGTCTAAATAGAGGTCCCGTACAGGGTCACAGATCCTGTGACGCATGTGTAGTGGCGGCAAATGACTTTGTTTGGACCTCCGATGTTTTTGAATAGGCGACCCAGGAGTGTCGCTACCCTCTTCACTCTATGCAATAGGCGACTGAGGCGAGCACCAAAATTGAGGCGTCCGTACAGTGTGATACCGAGATACATCAGATATTCGTTATCACGTGTACGATCACCTTGTACGCAGAGCCTGGTTTTGTGTGGAAGTTGTGTTAGGGGTAGGCCATGAAAGCAGAGGGATTCGGACTTTTGGGCAACGTCTTCTAAGCCACGGCAACGGATGCTGGTTACGGCAGCCACTCCTGTTTCCAAAGTCCTAAACGTACAGGTACCTTCTTCGCCCCACGATAAGGGATATATCTTCAGAGTAGCAGATTACCTGTACCTCAGGCGGGATCGCCGCCTCCAGTACCTGATTATATCTAATGTTTCATAGCGTCGAGCATAGGTCCGATTACAGTGGAATGATACGTGTTGCGATCCTGCTGACTCAGTTGCCGCCCCCGATGGTGTAGGTTATTTTCAGTGTATAGAGGTAGCTGGAGATGACGTTCTGAATGTATAGTGGAACTTCCAGTCTTGCGAGTTCTTTGCCTATTACACCGAAAGTTGGAGAGTTGACGGCGCTCTTATCTGCGTTCTCGCGTGTAGTCTGCCGCGAATATTTCATTTTCCTCGGTCGTTGCCGAGAAAAAGAGCTGAGAGGATTCCTTCTTTGAACTACACCAGGCGTGTCTCGGTGAAACCCGTCTGTTCTTCCTCGCTCATCCGCTGTTCTTGGGGTGAGATTTCGACTCTTCCTGAAGTACTTGTCGACACCTCGAGTGATGTGGATCGCGTAGTCTTCTCGTAATGCTTCTGTGAGTCTGTCCTTGGGCTGAGACACAGAGGGCAGCTATTCTCGCGAGGAAGATACATCGAGATTCCCTTTCTATCATATGCACTCCGGATAGAGGAAGCGGAGTGCTCAGCCTTCGCGAGTATTTGCTCCAGGCCGTTCAATCTGGTTCGCAGCCGGAGGTTTCCATTCTCAAGCGTCGCAGTACTACCATTGGCGCTGACTCTCCTCGCGAACTCAGTCGCCGCTGCCTTCTGGATGTCAGCTCCTTTCCCGGTGTATCTCTTGTACGCTCCCTTGAGGTATTTGGAGGTAGTCGATATATTCTCATTTCCCTCGCATGCTCGATTATGATGCTAACTATGGCCGCTGCCGTAAGAGGCTCATGACAAACATCAACTCCTGCAATTTTGGAAGCGATATCGAACTTTTGTACTGTGGAGATGGGTCGATTCTTGAATCGAAGAGGTAGTTTACATCCGCCTCTCCGTCTTCATGGTCGCTAGGCTGCTACTGTACAGTCTGTACTTGCTTCGTAGAAACTCCGCTTATTTCTTCAGAGAAGCTCGGTAGACTTCTCTTTCCTCCTCCCATTTTGTCCTTGAAGTACAGGGACGGACGCCAGTCCGACGCGACAGAGTCCATATCGCTGTCGGTCATTATGACTTCTTTCATGATTTCCGTGTCTTCCGACCCAGACACATGGTAGGATAGCGGGCCTGGGTGACAAGCTGCGCACCTGCGTGGTCGTCTGATGACGATGGGGTGAGGACCCGCAAATTTTCTAACATTCTTAGACATGTTCATAGTTGTTTCGACATGTTTATTGAGTTCCTTACCCAGTAAGGGCTTGGCGACACCGGGAAACTCGATGTTTTATCGTGCGGCCATGTGCGCGCCGGGCATGCAAAAACACATCAAACAAACATACAAACTGACATATGCCCATGCTTGTATGCGCGGCAGGCTACTGTTCACGAGTTCCCCGGCTGGGCGCGTATGTGTCTTCGTACCATGTGGCTAGTTCCCCAGAGGTCTAATCGGTACGGAACTAACGGTATTGGGATGCTCTAGCCGGATTAAGCGAACCTCGCGCGGCCTCACATTTTATATGTGTAACGTTCGCATGAGCTACTATCGCATAAGACCGCGCAAATGCGCGTGGACCGAACACATGTATGTGATCGGTTTCTTGCACGAGTACCTCTACGGAGCAAGCTAGTTTCAAACGAAAGCAGATGACCCCGCCACCTCCTGCCCCCGCTGGATACGTTCCGCCTTGGGTGGACCTTCGGGAAATTCCAGGCCAAACGGCTAAATGGGTCAACTCCCGGATGCGACTATTGTCAGGGAGCTGATCCGCTGGCTAGCCGATTGAGTAAATTTCGTCGAGCAGCGGCACACGCATACAGTGTGTACAAAATGTACACTACACACTGCAGTGTTTAATTTGTTTTATATCGCAATAATATATTTCTCTGCGGCTTCACAAGAGCGGTTTCTGTGATCACGTACTCTTCACACAAGATTTGGGGATCAATCAAGTCTCTTGTACTTTGTAGATCATTGCCCTTTTCACACGTTCCTTCCAGACAAGACAGCTAGATTATTTGTGGAGCCTGAGTGTCTGCTGTTCCTTGTATCGTAAGCCAATCATTGTTGGCTGACGTCTCAGGATCAGTCAGACTAACGATCGCAGGATCGTGTTGTATCACAAACGATATAAAACACTCCAACGGTAAGTATATGGTGGTCAGAGACCACATCTGCTGATACTTTCCTTTTCCTATTCAGGTTGACTCGATTTATATTCAGGGACGGGCAATGGATAGTTGCGAGTTGTTATCACCAAATGAGCAACCGCGGTTTGGTCCATTACTTCAGTCCATCACAGCGAATTAGTCCACAGGGCATTCGATGTTGAGTTCCCGAGTGTCCAAGCATGGGATATAGTTAAGTATCCATACCGTTGACAGTATTTTTTAATGCTCTAACCTCGTTTAGTGCCTTCAGTATGGGATGCGCCTCCACCAACTAGGTCTCTGTTGTCCGGGAGGTATAACGAATGTTTCAAGCGGAAGAGAACCAATCACTGGCCTGGGATTTCACCGATTAACCATATGGCTTACCTTCCGCACTCGACCGACAAAAGTTTGAAAAATTTCACTTTATCGAGGTTATGGAGTGCCGTCCAGATTGTAGCTCTGGGGCTGCCCAACCACTTTTACATACCTGCGTTTCGTGCACGTGGTAACGAGTTGCCAGGAAGACGGATTTTATAGATCACGAATCGTTTCACTCCGTGGTATTTGTAATCGACTTGCAGGATAAGGTTTAATTAAATAAAACCGAAACTAATCGGGTTACCAACACTGCGCTTGCACCGCTGTTCACCGAAACACCTACAGATCGCGATGTGCATTCGAACGAAATAACTTCTTTAATATAGACTTCTGTAGTGTTACTTCACTGTAGTGTTAAATGCCGTTTTTCTCGAAGCCTTGAACAACATATTTTCTTCTTAATGTGGAGGGAAAAATTCCAGGTCATTCTGAAGTGGATGATCGTGATATGTCGGATATTTATCGACTAAAGCATCCATGATGTCACTTCTCATGTTGCTAGAGGCAGTTCTTGGCCCGAGCTATTTAATCGAACTCCCTAAGCATTGACCCTTGGGATTCCGTCTCGTTGGGGAAGAATTTTCCCACCCTCTATTATCCTCGCACAACTGCATCGGACAATGTCGGTTTGCCTTCACCCGTGGCTCACAGAATTGACGGCCCCACCAAACTGATTCGTGCATAAATCGGTGGATGTAACGGTGCAGTGTCAGTGCATCTTACGTTTACATTACACATTTCCATTACGTCTGGCGTGGCGACGCATGAGCCGTATTTCCCTTAGCGTTTTTATGATGTACCATGAAAAACGGGCATTTCACTCTAACGTGTTGCACGTTGTTCTAACGCGCACCACAGTTCGTGTACTCCGCTGTATATGCTGCACCGTCCTTGTGCAGGTACGTGCCGTAGCATCCGTGCAACGTTGGAATCTGTCTGACACCGAAAGATAGTCCTCCTTGACCGTGGAGCAGCCACCGGTTCAAGCGATCCATTATCGCGTCCACGAAAGGTCGCCTTTCATTAGGTCTGATGATTAGCGATGCTCTTCAGGCGTTTTGCGCGTTTATCTGCTCGCGGTGTCGCCACGCGCCTATTTCGGGTTTCGTAAGGACACTACCGAAAGCACGGTGCTCTAGCACCGTACGAAAGACCGTCGCAATTGCACTAACTGCGAGGATCATGCTCGCTAATATTAACGCAGTCGCTCCGGGAATTTTTCTGTAGACTCTGATGATCCGGGTAGCCTTTGTATTCTTAGCAGCATAACCGTCTCTTTCCTTTCAATGTGGTCGGTCCATACCGAGACGCCAAGAGCCGCCCATAAACTGACGGAAACGATCAGGTTAGCATATAGTCTACTGACTTTTGTGTCTGGACCGTTGATGTTCGGTAGGAGTCGTCCTATTCGTCCAGCAACTCCCAGCTCTCTAGGTGCGAATCTCTCAAAATGTTGCGCTGCATCGCGAACATCGGACAATCCGCGATAACGTGCTGCACTAGCAACACAATCCGCGCACTCCGTCGAGTTTTTTGCACCAATTCTTTGCAGATACGTGTCGAGGCAGCTGTGACATATGGGTGATCCTGAACGTCAGGTTTCTGGTGCCGTAGACCAGCCTTTGTTTTCAGGAATCCAAGATTGCTTCCGCGAAAGGTCGGCACATGTGTTTGGAAATCAGCTTCGTAATGTAGGCGTTTTGCGCGACTATCTGTTCGCGAAATCGCCACGCGAATCCGTCGCAATTCATGACGGTTTTGCCAATTGCAAATGCTAAACAGTTTGGCATTTGCGCTCCTTCCTAGCTGGAACGGAATCACGTTCGCTAGATTTGGGGTCTCCTCGCCAGTAATTGTCTTGTATGATCTGATGACCCGAATCGCCATCAGCACCTGCATATTGAATATCACAACTATGTACTCATTTTTAATATGATCGGCTTATATCGGCTGATATCGGAGAATATATAAAGGGTCATGGAGTTGATCACTTTCGCGTACAAGCTTCATAATTCGATGTTTGTGCCAATAATGTTGGGTAGTGTGCGAGACTCTTAAATTGTTTGTGCATGCCAACCGAAACCTGTGGGACCTTCATTACAATAATTCGATCAGCAAGATCAAGGTCTTTTTCTACTAAAGGATATCGCACGCTCGGTTACCTATCGCTTTATGATACTTCCACGACACGCAGGTATCCAATGTTGATGCAAAGTATGTTTTATCACGCTCCATGGGATAGAGTGGCACGCTTTGGAGATGTCCAAGGACACTTCGACGGCCAACATGTTTCACGACACCTCTCATCCTGCCAAGCTTACAAACTTGTTGATCGCGTTGATGGTTGAGTTGCCAGTTCTAAATCCACGAGTTCCATAAATACTTCGGAACTATCCGGTTAAGATGGGAC
>JAWNGG020000515.1:0-28962 GCA_036937485.2 Tetragonisca angustula | reverse complement strand
ACCAATTCCGCATATTACAGTATATTATATTTGTATACACAAACTAATCACGTTTGTGACTTTATTACACTTAATTACACCTCAATGACCCATTGCGTCGGAATTTATTAGGGAACAGTCGCATTTTATCGCGATCTAACACGAATAACCGTTAGTGACATCAAATCTGAATGGATTTGACATCACTCTACCCGCAATAATATTAGAAAAAATGACACAGGACTAACAGGTACGATGCATTACGATATATTTCGAAGTATTACACGGTTACAAACGGTTCTGCTGCATTCGATACACTGCAAGCACCAATTCCGCATATTACAGTATATTATATTTGTATACACAAACTAATCACGTTTGTGACTTTATTACACTTAATTACACCTCAATGACCCATTGCGTCGGAATTTATTAGGGAACAGTCGCATTTTATCGCGATCTAACACGAATAACCGTTAGTGACATCAAATCTGAATGGATTTGACATCACTCTACCCGCAATAATATTAGAAAAAATGACACAGGACTAACAGGTACGATGCATTACGATATATTTCGAAGTATTACACGGTTACAAACGGTTCTGCTGCATTCGATACACTGCAAGCACCAATTCCGCATATTACAGTATATTATATTTGTATACACAAACTAATCACGTTTGTGACTTTATTACACTTAATTACACCTCAATGACCCATTGCGTCGGAATTTATTAGGGAACAGTCGCATTTTATCGCGATCTAACACGAATAACCGTTAGTGACATCAAATCTGAATGGATTTGACATCACTCTACCCGCAATAATATTAGAAAAAATGACACAGGACTAACAGGTACGATGCATTACGATATATTTCGAAGTATTACACGGTTACAAACGGTTCTGCTGCATTCGATACACTGCAAGCACCAATTCCGCATATTACAGTATATTATATTTGTATACACAAACTAATCACGTTTGTGACTTTATTACACTTAATTACACCTCAATGACCCATTGCGTCGGAATTTATTAGGGAACAGTCGCATTTTATCGCGATCTAACACGAATAACCGTTAGTGACATCAAATCTGAATGGATTTGACATCACTCTACCCGCAATAATATTAGAAAAAATGACACAGGACTAACAGGTACGATGCATTACGATATATTTCGAAGTATTACACGGTTACAAACGGTTCTGCTGCATTCGATACACTGCAAGCACCAATTCCGCATATTACAGTATATTATATTTGTATACACAAACTAATCACGTTTGTGACTTTATTACACTTAATTACACCTCAATGACCCATTGCGTCGGAATTTATTAGGGAACAGTCGCATTTTATCGCGATCTAACACGAATAACCGTTAGTGACATCAAATCTGAATGGATTTGACATCACTCTACCCGCAATAATATTAGAAAAAATGACACAGGACTAACAGGTACGATGCATTACGATATATTTCGAAGTATTACACGGTTACAAACGGTTCTGCTGCATTCGATACACTGCAAGCACCAATTCCGCATATTACAGTATATTATATTTGTATACACAAACTAATCACGTTTGTGACTTTATTACACTTAATTACACCTCAATGACCCATTGCGTCGGAATTTATTAGGGAACAGTCGCATTTTATCGCGATCTAACACGAATAACCGTTAGTGACATCAAATCTGAATGGATTTGACATCACTCTACCCGCAATAATATTAGAAAAAATGACACAGGACTAACAGGTACGATGCATTACGATATATTTCGAAGTATTACACGGTTACAAACGGTTCTGCTGCATTCGATACACTGCAAGCACCAATTCCGCATATTACAGTATATTATATTTGTATACACAAACTAATCACGTTTGTGACTTTATTACACTTAATTACACCTCAATGACCCATTGCGTCGGAATTTATTAGGGAACAGTCGCATTTTATCGCGATCTAACACGAATAACCGTTAGTGACATCAAATCTGAATGGATTTGACATCACTCTACCCGCAATAATATTAGAAAAAATGACACAGGACTAACAGGTACGATGCATTACGATATATTTCGAAGTATTACACGGTTACAAACGGTTCTGCTGCATTCGATACACTGCAAGCACCAATTCCGCATATTACAGTATATTATATTTGTATACACAAACTAATCACGTTTGTGACTTTATTACACTTAATTACACCTCAATGACCCATTGCGTCGGAATTTATTAGGGAACAGTCGCATTTTATCGCGATCTAACACGAATAACCGTTAGTGACATCAAATCTGAATGGATTTGACATCACTCTACCCGCAATAATATTAGAAAAAATGACACAGGACTAACAGGTACGATGCATTACGATATATTTCGAAGTATTACACGGTTACAAACGGTTCTGCTGCATTCGATACACTGCAAGCACCAATTCCGCATATTACAGTATATTATATTTGTATACACAAACTAATCACGTTTGTGACTTTATTACACTTAATTACACCTCAATGACCCATTGCGTCGGAATTTATTAGGGAACAGTCGCATTTTATCGCGATCTAACACGAATAACCGTTAGTGACATCAAATCTGAATGGATTTGACATCACTCTACCCGCAATAATATTAGAAAAAATGACACAGGACTAACAGGTACGATGCATTACGATATATTTCGAAGTATTACACGGTTACAAACGGTTCTGCTGCATTCGATACACTGCAAGCACCAATTCCGCATATTACAGTATATTATATTTGTATACACAAACTAATCACGTTTGTGACTTTATTACACTTAATTACACCTCAATGACCCATTGCGTCGGAATTTATTAGGGAACAGTCGCATTTTATCGCGATCTAACACGAATAACCGTTAGTGACATCAAATCTGAATGGATTTGACATCACTCTACCCGCAATAATATTAGAAAAAATGACACAGGACTAACAGGTACGATGCATTACGATATATTTCGAAGTATTACACGGTTACAAACGGTTCTGCTGCATTCGATACACTGCAAGCACCAATTCCGCATATTACAGTATATTATATTTGTATACACAAACTAATCACGTTTGTGACTTTATTACACTTAATTACACCTCAATGACCCATTGCGTCGGAATTTATTAGGGAACAGTCGCATTTTATCGCGATCTAACACGAATAACCGTTAGTGACATCAAATCTGAATGGATTTGACATCACTCTACCCGCAATAATATTAGAAAAAATGACACAGGACTAACAGGTACGATGCATTACGATATATTTCGAAGTATTACACGGTTACAAACGGTTCTGCTGCATTCGATACACTGCAAGCACCAATTCCGCATATTACAGTATATTATATTTGTATACACAAACTAATCACGTTTGTGACTTTATTACACTTAATTACACCTCAATGACCCATTGCGTCGGAATTTATTAGGGAACAGTCGCATTTTATCGCGATCTAACACGAATAACCGTTAGTGACATCAAATCTGAATGGATTTGACATCACTCTACCCGCAATAATATTAGAAAAAATGACACAGGACTAACAGGTACGATGCATTACGATATATTTCGAAGTATTACACGGTTACAAACGGTTCTGCTGCATTCGATACACTGCAAGCACCAATTCCGCATATTACAGTATATTATATTTGTATACACAAACTAATCACGTTTGTGACTTTATTACACTTAATTACACCTCAATGACCCATTGCGTCGGAATTTATTAGGGAACAGTCGCATTTTATCGCGATCTAACACGAATAACCGTTAGTGACATCAAATCTGAATGGATTTGACATCACTCTACCCGCAATAATATTAGAAAAAATGACACAGGACTAACAGGTACGATGCATTACGATATATTTCGAAGTATTACACGGTTACAAACGGTTCTGCTGCATTCGATACACTGCAAGCACCAATTCCGCATATTACAGTATATTATATTTGTATACACAAACTAATCACGTTTGTGACTTTATTACACTTAATTACACCTCAATGACCCATTGCGTCGGAATTTATTAGGGAACAGTCGCATTTTATCGCGATCTAACACGAATAACCGTTAGTGACATCAAATCTGAATGGATTTGACATCACTCTACCCGCAATAATATTAGAAAAAATGACACAGGACTAACAGGTACGATGCATTACGATATATTTCGAAGTATTACACGGTTACAAACGGTTCTGCTGCATTCGATACACTGCAAGCACCAATTCCGCATATTACAGTATATTATATTTGTATACACAAACTAATCACGTTTGTGACTTTATTACACTTAATTACACCTCAATGACCCATTGCGTCGGAATTTATTAGGGAACAGTCGCATTTTATCGCGATCTAACACGAATAACCGTTAGTGACATCAAATCTGAATGGATTTGACATCACTCTACCCGCAATAATATTAGAAAAAATGACACAGGACTAACAGGTACGATGCATTACGATATATTTCGAAGTATTACACGGTTACAAACGGTTCTGCTGCATTCGATACACTGCAAGCACCAATTCCGCATATTACAGTATATTATATTTGTATACACAAACTAATCACGTTTGTGACTTTATTACACTTAATTACACCTCAATGACCCATTGCGTCGGAATTTATTAGGGAACAGTCGCATTTTATCGCGATCTAACACGAATAACCGTTAGTGACATCAAATCTGAATGGATTTGACATCACTCTACCCGCAATAATATTAGAAAAAATGACACAGGACTAACAGGTACGATGCATTACGATATATTTCGAAGTATTACACGGTTACAAACGGTTCTGCTGCATTCGATACACTGCAAGCACCAATTCCGCATATTACAGTATATTATATTTGTATACACAAACTAATCACGTTTGTGACTTTATTACACTTAATTACACCTCAATGACCCATTGCGTCGGAATTTATTAGGGAACAGTCGCATTTTATCGCGATCTAACACGAATAACCGTTAGTGACATCAAATCTGAATGGATTTGACATCACTCTACCCGCAATAATATTAGAAAAAATGACACAGGACTAACAGGTACGATGCATTACGATATATTTCGAAGTATTACACGGTTACAAACGGTTCTGCTGCATTCGATACACTGCAAGCACCAATTCCGCATATTACAGTATATTATATTTGTATACACAAACTAATCACGTTTGTGACTTTATTACACTTAATTACACCTCAATGACCCATTGCGTCGGAATTTATTAGGGAACAGTCGCATTTTATCGCGATCTAACACGAATAACCGTTAGTGACATCAAATCTGAATGGATTTGACATCACTCTACCCGCAATAATATTAGAAAAAATGACACAGGACTAACAGGTACGATGCATTACGATATATTTCGAAGTATTACACGGTTACAAACGGTTCTGCTGCATTCGATACACTGCAAGCACCAATTCCGCATATTACAGTATATTATATTTGTATACACAAACTAATCACGTTTGTGACTTTATTACACTTAATTACACCTCAATGACCCATTGCGTCGGAATTTATTAGGGAACAGTCGCATTTTATCGCGATCTAACACGAATAACCGTTAGTGACATCAAATCTGAATGGATTTGACATCACTCTACCCGCAATAATATTAGAAAAAATGACACAGGACTAACAGGTACGATGCATTACGATATATTTCGAAGTATTACACGGTTACAAACGGTTCTGCTGCATTCGATACACTGCAAGCACCAATTCCGCATATTACAGTATATTATATTTGTATACACAAACTAATCACGTTTGTGACTTTATTACACTTAATTACACCTCAATGACCCATTGCGTCGGAATTTATTAGGGAACAGTCGCATTTTATCGCGATCTAACACGAATAACCGTTAGTGACATCAAATCTGAATGGATTTGACATCACTCTACCCGCAATAATATTAGAAAAAATGACACAGGACTAACAGGTACGATGCATTACGATATATTTCGAAGTATTACACGGTTACAAACGGTTCTGCTGCATTCGATACACTGCAAGCACCAATTCCGCATATTACAGTATATTATATTTGTATACACAAACTAATCACGTTTGTGACTTTATTACACTTAATTACACCTCAATGACCCATTGCGTCGGAATTTATTAGGGAACAGTCGCATTTTATCGCGATCTAACACGAATAACCGTTAGTGACATCAAATCTGAATGGATTTGACATCACTCTACCCGCAATAATATTAGAAAAAATGACACAGGACTAACAGGTACGATGCATTACGATATATTTCGAAGTATTACACGGTTACAAACGGTTCTGCTGCATTCGATACACTGCAAGCACCAATTCCGCATATTACAGTATATTATATTTGTATACACAAACTAATCACGTTTGTGACTTTATTACACTTAATTACACCTCAATGACCCATTGCGTCGGAATTTATTAGGGAACAGTCGCATTTTATCGCGATCTAACACGAATAACCGTTAGTGACATCAAATCTGAATGGATTTGACATCACTCTACCCGCAATAATATTAGAAAAAATGACACAGGACTAACAGGTACGATGCATTACGATATATTTCGAAGTATTACACGGTTACAAACGGTTCTGCTGCATTCGATACACTGCAAGCACCAATTCCGCATATTACAGTATATTATATTTGTATACACAAACTAATCACGTTTGTGACTTTATTACACTTAATTACACCTCAATGACCCATTGCGTCGGAATTTATTAGGGAACAGTCGCATTTTATCGCGATCTAACACGAATAACCGTTAGTGACATCAAATCTGAATGGATTTGACATCACTCTACCCGCAATAATATTAGAAAAAATGACACAGGACTAACAGGTACGATGCATTACGATATATTTCGAAGTATTACACGGTTACAAACGGTTCTGCTGCATTCGATACACTGCAAGCACCAATTCCGCATATTACAGTATATTATATTTGTATACACAAACTAATCACGTTTGTGACTTTATTACACTTAATTACACCTCAATGACCCATTGCGTCGGAATTTATTAGGGAACAGTCGCATTTTATCGCGATCTAACACGAATAACCGTTAGTGACATCAAATCTGAATGGATTTGACATCACTCTACCCGCAATAATATTAGAAAAAATGACACAGGACTAACAGGTACGATGCATTACGATATATTTCGAAGTATTACACGGTTACAAACGGTTCTGCTGCATTCGATACACTGCAAGCACCAATTCCGCATATTACAGTATATTATATTTGTATACACAAACTAATCACGTTTGTGACTTTATTACACTTAATTACACCTCAATGACCCATTGCGTCGGAATTTATTAGGGAACAGTCGCATTTTATCGCGATCTAACACGAATAACCGTTAGTGACATCAAATCTGAATGGATTTGACATCACTCTACCCGCAATAATATTAGAAAAAATGACACAGGACTAACAGGTACGATGCATTACGATATATTTCGAAGTATTACACGGTTACAAACGGTTCTGCTGCATTCGATACACTGCAAGCACCAATTCCGCATATTACAGTATATTATATTTGTATACACAAACTAATCACGTTTGTGACTTTATTACACTTAATTACACCTCAATGACCCATTGCGTCGGAATTTATTAGGGAACAGTCGCATTTTATCGCGATCTAACACGAATAACCGTTAGTGACATCAAATCTGAATGGATTTGACATCACTCTACCCGCAATAATATTAGAAAAAATGACACAGGACTAACAGGTACGATGCATTACGATATATTTCGAAGTATTACACGGTTACAAACGGTTCTGCTGCATTCGATACACTGCAAGCACCAATTCCGCATATTACAGTATATTATATTTGTATACACAAACTAATCACGTTTGTGACTTTATTACACTTAATTACACCTCAATGACCCATTGCGTCGGAATTTATTAGGGAACAGTCGCATTTTATCGCGATCTAACACGAATAACCGTTAGTGACATCAAATCTGAATGGATTTGACATCACTCTACCCGCAATAATATTAGAAAAAATGACACAGGACTAACAGGTACGATGCATTACGATATATTTCGAAGTATTACACGGTTACAAACGGTTCTGCTGCATTCGATACACTGCAAGCACCAATTCCGCATATTACAGTATATTATATTTGTATACACAAACTAATCACGTTTGTGACTTTATTACACTTAATTACACCTCAATGACCCATTGCGTCGGAATTTATTAGGGAACAGTCGCATTTTATCGCGATCTAACACGAATAACCGTTAGTGACATCAAATCTGAATGGATTTGACATCACTCTACCCGCAATAATATTAGAAAAAATGACACAGGACTAACAGGTACGATGCATTACGATATATTTCGAAGTATTACACGGTTACAAACGGTTCTGCTGCATTCGATACACTGCAAGCACCAATTCCGCATATTACAGTATATTATATTTGTATACACAAACTAATCACGTTTGTGACTTTATTACACTTAATTACACCTCAATGACCCATTGCGTCGGAATTTATTAGGGAACAGTCGCATTTTATCGCGATCTAACACGAATAACCGTTAGTGACATCAAATCTGAATGGATTTGACATCACTCTACCCGCAATAATATTAGAAAAAATGACACAGGACTAACAGGTACGATGCATTACGATATATTTCGAAGTATTACACGGTTACAAACGGTTCTGCTGCATTCGATACACTGCAAGCACCAATTCCGCATATTACAGTATATTATATTTGTATACACAAACTAATCACGTTTGTGACTTTATTACACTTAATTACACCTCAATGACCCATTGCGTCGGAATTTATTAGGGAACAGTCGCATTTTATCGCGATCTAACACGAATAACCGTTAGTGACATCAAATCTGAATGGATTTGACATCACTCTACCCGCAATAATATTAGAAAAAATGACACAGGACTAACAGGTACGATGCATTACGATATATTTCGAAGTATTACACGGTTACAAACGGTTCTGCTGCATTCGATACACTGCAAGCACCAATTCCGCATATTACAGTATATTATATTTGTATACACAAACTAATCACGTTTGTGACTTTATTACACTTAATTACACCTCAATGACCCATTGCGTCGGAATTTATTAGGGAACAGTCGCATTTTATCGCGATCTAACACGAATAACCGTTAGTGACATCAAATCTGAATGGATTTGACATCACTCTACCCGCAATAATATTAGAAAAAATGACACAGGACTAACAGGTACGATGCATTACGATATATTTCGAAGTATTACACGGTTACAAACGGTTCTGCTGCATTCGATACACTGCAAGCACCAATTCCGCATATTACAGTATATTATATTTGTATACACAAACTAATCACGTTTGTGACTTTATTACACTTAATTACACCTCAATGACCCATTGCGTCGGAATTTATTAGGGAACAGTCGCATTTTATCGCGATCTAACACGAATAACCGTTAGTGACATCAAATCTGAATGGATTTGACATCACTCTACCCGCAATAATATTAGAAAAAATGACACAGGACTAACAGGTACGATGCATTACGATATATTTCGAAGTATTACACGGTTACAAACGGTTCTGCTGCATTCGATACACTGCAAGCACCAATTCCGCATATTACAGTATATTATATTTGTATACACAAACTAATCACGTTTGTGACTTTATTACACTTAATTACACCTCAATGACCCATTGCGTCGGAATTTATTAGGGAACAGTCGCATTTTATCGCGATCTAACACGAATAACCGTTAGTGACATCAAATCTGAATGGATTTGACATCACTCTACCCGCAATAATATTAGAAAAAATGACACAGGACTAACAGGTACGATGCATTACGATATATTTCGAAGTATTACACGGTTACAAACGGTTCTGCTGCATTCGATACACTGCAAGCACCAATTCCGCATATTACAGTATATTATATTTGTATACACAAACTAATCACGTTTGTGACTTTATTACACTTAATTACACCTCAATGACCCATTGCGTCGGAATTTATTAGGGAACAGTCGCATTTTATCGCGATCTAACACGAATAACCGTTAGTGACATCAAATCTGAATGGATTTGACATCACTCTACCCGCAATAATATTAGAAAAAATGACACAGGACTAACAGGTACGATGCATTACGATATATTTCGAAGTATTACACGGTTACAAACGGTTCTGCTGCATTCGATACACTGCAAGCACCAATTCCGCATATTACAGTATATTATATTTGTATACACAAACTAATCACGTTTGTGACTTTATTACACTTAATTACACCTCAATGACCCATTGCGTCGGAATTTATTAGGGAACAGTCGCATTTTATCGCGATCTAACACGAATAACCGTTAGTGACATCAAATCTGAATGGATTTGACATCACTCTACCCGCAATAATATTAGAAAAAATGACACAGGACTAACAGGTACGATGCATTACGATATATTTCGAAGTATTACACGGTTACAAACGGTTCTGCTGCATTCGATACACTGCAAGCACCAATTCCGCATATTACAGTATATTATATTTGTATACACAAACTAATCACGTTTGTGACTTTATTACACTTAATTACACCTCAATGACCCATTGCGTCGGAATTTATTAGGGAACAGTCGCATTTTATCGCGATCTAACACGAATAACCGTTAGTGACATCAAATCTGAATGGATTTGACATCACTCTACCCGCAATAATATTAGAAAAAATGACACAGGACTAACAGGTACGATGCATTACGATATATTTCGAAGTATTACACGGTTACAAACGGTTCTGCTGCATTCGATACACTGCAAGCACCAATTCCGCATATTACAGTATATTATATTTGTATACACAAACTAATCACGTTTGTGACTTTATTACACTTAATTACACCTCAATGACCCATTGCGTCGGAATTTATTAGGGAACAGTCGCATTTTATCGCGATCTAACACGAATAACCGTTAGTGACATCAAATCTGAATGGATTTGACATCACTCTACCCGCAATAATATTAGAAAAAATGACACAGGACTAACAGGTACGATGCATTACGATATATTTCGAAGTATTACACGGTTACAAACGGTTCTGCTGCATTCGATACACTGCAAGCACCAATTCCGCATATTACAGTATATTATATTTGTATACACAAACTAATCACGTTTGTGACTTTATTACACTTAATTACACCTCAATGACCCATTGCGTCGGAATTTATTAGGGAACAGTCGCATTTTATCGCGATCTAACACGAATAACCGTTAGTGACATCAAATCTGAATGGATTTGACATCACTCTACCCGCAATAATATTAGAAAAAATGACACAGGACTAACAGGTACGATGCATTACGATATATTTCGAAGTATTACACGGTTACAAACGGTTCTGCTGCATTCGATACACTGCAAGCACCAATTCCGCATATTACAGTATATTATATTTGTATACACAAACTAATCACGTTTGTGACTTTATTACACTTAATTACACCTCAATGACCCATTGCGTCGGAATTTATTAGGGAACAGTCGCATTTTATCGCGATCTAACACGAATAACCGTTAGTGACATCAAATCTGAATGGATTTGACATCACTCTACCCGCAATAATATTAGAAAAAATGACACAGGACTAACAGGTACGATGCATTACGATATATTTCGAAGTATTACACGGTTACAAACGGTTCTGCTGCATTCGATACACTGCAAGCACCAATTCCGCATATTACAGTATATTATATTTGTATACACAAACTAATCACGTTTGTGACTTTATTACACTTAATTACACCTCAATGACCCATTGCGTCGGAATTTATTAGGGAACAGTCGCATTTTATCGCGATCTAACACGAATAACCGTTAGTGACATCAAATCTGAATGGATTTGACATCACTCTACCCGCAATAATATTAGAAAAAATGACACAGGACTAACAGGTACGATGCATTACGATATATTTCGAAGTATTACACGGTTACAAACGGTTCTGCTGCATTCGATACACTGCAAGCACCAATTCCGCATATTACAGTATATTATATTTGTATACACAAACTAATCACGTTTGTGACTTTATTACACTTAATTACACCTCAATGACCCATTGCGTCGGAATTTATTAGGGAACAGTCGCATTTTATCGCGATCTAACACGAATAACCGTTAGTGACATCAAATCTGAATGGATTTGACATCACTCTACCCGCAATAATATTAGAAAAAATGACACAGGACTAACAGGTACGATGCATTACGATATATTTCGAAGTATTACACGGTTACAAACGGTTCTGCTGCATTCGATACACTGCAAGCACCAATTCCGCATATTACAGTATATTATATTTGTATACACAAACTAATCACGTTTGTGACTTTATTACACTTAATTACACCTCAATGACCCATTGCGTCGGAATTTATTAGGGAACAGTCGCATTTTATCGCGATCTAACACGAATAACCGTTAGTGACATCAAATCTGAATGGATTTGACATCACTCTACCCGCAATAATATTAGAAAAAATGACACAGGACTAACAGGTACGATGCATTACGATATATTTCGAAGTATTACACGGTTACAAACGGTTCTGCTGCATTCGATACACTGCAAGCACCAATTCCGCATATTACAGTATATTATATTTGTATACACAAACTAATCACGTTTGTGACTTTATTACACTTAATTACACCTCAATGACCCATTGCGTCGGAATTTATTAGGGAACAGTCGCATTTTATCGCGATCTAACACGAATAACCGTTAGTGACATCAAATCTGAATGGATTTGACATCACTCTACCCGCAATAATATTAGAAAAAATGACACAGGACTAACAGGTACGATGCATTACGATATATTTCGAAGTATTACACGGTTACAAACGGTTCTGCTGCATTCGATACACTGCAAGCACCAATTCCGCATATTACAGTATATTATATTTGTATACACAAACTAATCACGTTTGTGACTTTATTACACTTAATTACACCTCAATGACCCATTGCGTCGGAATTTATTAGGGAACAGTCGCATTTTATCGCGATCTAACACGAATAACCGTTAGTGACATCAAATCTGAATGGATTTGACATCACTCTACCCGCAATAATATTAGAAAAAATGACACAGGACTAACAGGTACGATGCATTACGATATATTTCGAAGTATTACACGGTTACAAACGGTTCTGCTGCATTCGATACACTGCAAGCACCAATTCCGCATATTACAGTATATTATATTTGTATACACAAACTAATCACGTTTGTGACTTTATTACACTTAATTACACCTCAATGACCCATTGCGTCGGAATTTATTAGGGAACAGTCGCATTTTATCGCGATCTAACACGAATAACCGTTAGTGACATCAAATCTGAATGGATTTGACATCACTCTACCCGCAATAATATTAGAAAAAATGACACAGGACTAACAGGTACGATGCATTACGATATATTTCGAAGTATTACACGGTTACAAACGGTTCTGCTGCATTCGATACACTGCAAGCACCAATTCCGCATATTACAGTATATTATATTTGTATACACAAACTAATCACGTTTGTGACTTTATTACACTTAATTACACCTCAATGACCCATTGCGTCGGAATTTATTAGGGAACAGTCGCATTTTATCGCGATCTAACACGAATAACCGTTAGTGACATCAAATCTGAATGGATTTGACATCACTCTACCCGCAATAATATTAGAAAAAATGACACAGGACTAACAGGTACGATGCATTACGATATATTTCGAAGTATTACACGGTTACAAACGGTTCTGCTGCATTCGATACACTGCAAGCACCAATTCCGCATATTACAGTATATTATATTTGTATACACAAACTAATCACGTTTGTGACTTTATTACACTTAATTACACCTCAATGACCCATTGCGTCGGAATTTATTAGGGAACAGTCGCATTTTATCGCGATCTAACACGAATAACCGTTAGTGACATCAAATCTGAATGGATTTGACATCACTCTACCCGCAATAATATTAGAAAAAATGACACAGGACTAACAGGTACGATGCATTACGATATATTTCGAAGTATTACACGGTTACAAACGGTTCTGCTGCATTCGATACACTGCAAGCACCAATTCCGCATATTACAGTATATTATATTTGTATACACAAACTAATCACGTTTGTGACTTTATTACACTTAATTACACCTCAATGACCCATTGCGTCGGAATTTATTAGGGAACAGTCGCATTTTATCGCGATCTAACACGAATAACCGTTAGTGACATCAAATCTGAATGGATTTGACATCACTCTACCCGCAATAATATTAGAAAAAATGACACAGGACTAACAGGTACGATGCATTACGATATATTTCGAAGTATTACACGGTTACAAACGGTTCTGCTGCATTCGATACACTGCAAGCACCAATTCCGCATATTACAGTATATTATATTTGTATACACAAACTAATCACGTTTGTGACTTTATTACACTTAATTACACCTCAATGACCCATTGCGTCGGAATTTATTAGGGAACAGTCGCATTTTATCGCGATCTAACACGAATAACCGTTAGTGACATCAAATCTGAATGGATTTGACATCACTCTACCCGCAATAATATTAGAAAAAATGACACAGGACTAACAGGTACGATGCATTACGATATATTTCGAAGTATTACACGGTTACAAACGGTTCTGCTGCATTCGATACACTGCAAGCACCAATTCCGCATATTACAGTATATTATATTTGTATACACAAACTAATCACGTTTGTGACTTTATTACACTTAATTACACCTCAATGACCCATTGCGTCGGAATTTATTAGGGAACAGTCGCATTTTATCGCGATCTAACACGAATAACCGTTAGTGACATCAAATCTGAATGGATTTGACATCACTCTACCCGCAATAATATTAGAAAAAATGACACAGGACTAACAGGTACGATGCATTACGATATATTTCGAAGTATTACACGGTTACAAACGGTTCTGCTGCATTCGATACACTGCAAGCACCAATTCCGCATATTACAGTATATTATATTTGTATACACAAACTAATCACGTTTGTGACTTTATTACACTTAATTACACCTCAATGACCCATTGCGTCGGAATTTATTAGGGAACAGTCGCATTTTATCGCGATCTAACACGAATAACCGTTAGTGACATCAAATCTGAATGGATTTGACATCACTCTACCCGCAATAATATTAGAAAAAATGACACAGGACTAACAGGTACGATGCATTACGATATATTTCGAAGTATTACACGGTTACAAACGGTTCTGCTGCATTCGATACACTGCAAGCACCAATTCCGCATATTACAGTATATTATATTTGTATACACAAACTAATCACGTTTGTGACTTTATTACACTTAATTACACCTCAATGACCCATTGCGTCGGAATTTATTAGGGAACAGTCGCATTTTATCGCGATCTAACACGAATAACCGTTAGTGACATCAAATCTGAATGGATTTGACATCACTCTACCCGCAATAATATTAGAAAAAATGACACAGGACTAACAGGTACGATGCATTACGATATATTTCGAAGTATTACACGGTTACAAACGGTTCTGCTGCATTCGATACACTGCAAGCACCAATTCCGCATATTACAGTATATTATATTTGTATACACAAACTAATCACGTTTGTGACTTTATTACACTTAATTACACCTCAATGACCCATTGCGTCGGAATTTATTAGGGAACAGTCGCATTTTATCGCGATCTAACACGAATAACCGTTAGTGACATCAAATCTGAATGGATTTGACATCACTCTACCCGCAATAATATTAGAAAAAATGACACAGGACTAACAGGTACGATGCATTACGATATATTTCGAAGTATTACACGGTTACAAACGGTTCTGCTGCATTCGATACACTGCAAGCACCAATTCCGCATATTACAGTATATTATATTTGTATACACAAACTAATCACGTTTGTGACTTTATTACACTTAATTACACCTCAATGACCCATTGCGTCGGAATTTATTAGGGAACAGTCGCATTTTATCGCGATCTAACACGAATAACCGTTAGTGACATCAAATCTGAATGGATTTGACATCACTCTACCCGCAATAATATTAGAAAAAATGACACAGGACTAACAGGTACGATGCATTACGATATATTTCGAAGTATTACACGGTTACAAACGGTTCTGCTGCATTCGATACACTGCAAGCACCAATTCCGCATATTACAGTATATTATATTTGTATACACAAACTAATCACGTTTGTGACTTTATTACACTTAATTACACCTCAATGACCCATTGCGTCGGAATTTATTAGGGAACAGTCGCATTTTATCGCGATCTAACACGAATAACCGTTAGTGACATCAAATCTGAATGGATTTGACATCACTCTACCCGCAATAATATTAGAAAAAATGACACAGGACTAACAGGTACGATGCATTACGATATATTTCGAAGTATTACACGGTTACAAACGGTTCTGCTGCATTCGATACACTGCAAGCACCAATTCCGCATATTACAGTATATTATATTTGTATACACAAACTAATCACGTTTGTGACTTTATTACACTTAATTACACCTCAATGACCCATTGCGTCGGAATTTATTAGGGAACAGTCGCATTTTATCGCGATCTAACACGAATAACCGTTAGTGACATCAAATCTGAATGGATTTGACATCACTCTACCCGCAATAATATTAGAAAAAATGACACAGGACTAACAGGTACGATGCATTACGATATATTTCGAAGTATTACACGGTTACAAACGGTTCTGCTGCATTCGATACACTGCAAGCACCAATTCCGCATATTACAGTATATTATATTTGTATACACAAACTAATCACGTTTGTGACTTTATTACACTTAATTACACCTCAATGACCCATTGCGTCGGAATTTATTAGGGAACAGTCGCATTTTATCGCGATCTAACACGAATAACCGTTAGTGACATCAAATCTGAATGGATTTGACATCACTCTACCCGCAATAATATTAGAAAAAATGACACAGGACTAACAGGTACGATGCATTACGATATATTTCGAAGTATTACACGGTTACAAACGGTTCTGCTGCATTCGATACACTGCAAGCACCAATTCCGCATATTACAGTATATTATATTTGTATACACAAACTAATCACGTTTGTGACTTTATTACACTTAATTACACCTCAATGACCCATTGCGTCGGAATTTATTAGGGAACAGTCGCATTTTATCGCGATCTAACACGAATAACCGTTAGTGACATCAAATCTGAATGGATTTGACATCACTCTACCCGCAATAATATTAGAAAAAATGACACAGGACTAACAG
Source organism: Tetragonisca angustula (assembly GCA_036937485.2). NCBI lineage: Eukaryota > Metazoa > Arthropoda > Insecta > Hymenoptera > Apidae > Tetragonisca > Tetragonisca angustula. Next base: position 11,405 of record JAWNGG020000515.1, on the reverse strand, counting down.
GTACGATGCATTACGATATATTTCGAAGTATTACACGGTTACAAACGGTTCTGCTGCATTCGATACACTGCAAGCACCAATTCCGCATATTACAGTATATTATATTTGTATACACAAACTAATCACGTTTGTGACTTTATTACACTTAATTACACCTCAATGACCCATTGCGTCGGAATTTATTAGGGAACAGTCGCATTTTATCGCGATCTAACACGAATAACCGTTAGTGACATCAAATCTGAATGGATTTGACATCACTCTACCCGCAATAATATTAGAAAAAATGACACAGGACTAACAGGTACGATGCATTACGATATATTTCGAAGTATTACACGGTTACAAACGGTTCTGCTGCATTCGATACACTGCAAGCACCAATTCCGCATATTACAGTATATTATATTTGTATACACAAACTAATCACGTTTGTGACTTTATTACACTTAATTACACCTCAATGACCCATTGCGTCGGAATTTATTAGGGAACAGTCGCATTTTATCGCGATCTAACACGAATAACCGTTAGTGACATCAAATCTGAATGGATTTGACATCACTCTACCCGCAATAATATTAGAAAAAATGACACAGGACTAACAGGTACGATGCATTACGATATATTTCGAAGTATTACACGGTTACAAACGGTTCTGCTGCATTCGATACACTGCAAGCACCAATTCCGCATATTACAGTATATTATATTTGTATACACAAACTAATCACGTTTGTGACTTTATTACACTTAATTACACCTCAATGACCCATTGCGTCGGAATTTATTAGGGAACAGTCGCATTTTATCGCGATCTAACACGAATAACCGTTAGTGACATCAAATCTGAATGGATTTGACATCACTCTACCCGCAATAATATTAGAAAAAATGACACAGGACTAACAGGTACGATGCATTACGATATATTTCGAAGTATTACACGGTTACAAACGGTTCTGCTGCATTCGATACACTGCAAGCACCAATTCCGCATATTACAGTATATTATATTTGTATACACAAACTAATCACGTTTGTGACTTTATTACACTTAATTACACCTCAATGACCCATTGCGTCGGAATTTATTAGGGAACAGTCGCATTTTATCGCGATCTAACACGAATAACCGTTAGTGACATCAAATCTGAATGGATTTGACATCACTCTACCCGCAATAATATTAGAAAAAATGACACAGGACTAACAGGTACGATGCATTACGATATATTTCGAAGTATTACACGGTTACAAACGGTTCTGCTGCATTCGATACACTGCAAGCACCAATTCCGCATATTACAGTATATTATATTTGTATACACAAACTAATCACGTTTGTGACTTTATTACACTTAATTACACCTCAATGACCCATTGCGTCGGAATTTATTAGGGAACAGTCGCATTTTATCGCGATCTAACACGAATAACCGTTAGTGACATCAAATCTGAATGGATTTGACATCACTCTACCCGCAATAATATTAGAAAAAATGACACAGGACTAACAGGTACGATGCATTACGATATATTTCGAAGTATTACACGGTTACAAACGGTTCTGCTGCATTCGATACACTGCAAGCACCAATTCCGCATATTACAGTATATTATATTTGTATACACAAACTAATCACGTTTGTGACTTTATTACACTTAATTACACCTCAATGACCCATTGCGTCGGAATTTATTAGGGAACAGTCGCATTTTATCGCGATCTAACACGAATAACCGTTAGTGACATCAAATCTGAATGGATTTGACATCACTCTACCCGCAATAATATTAGAAAAAATGACACAGGACTAACAGGTACGATGCATTACGATATATTTCGAAGTATTACACGGTTACAAACGGTTCTGCTGCATTCGATACACTGCAAGCACCAATTCCGCATATTACAGTATATTATATTTGTATACACAAACTAATCACGTTTGTGACTTTATTACACTTAATTACACCTCAATGACCCATTGCGTCGGAATTTATTAGGGAACAGTCGCATTTTATCGCGATCTAACACGAATAACCGTTAGTGACATCAAATCTGAATGGATTTGACATCACTCTACCCGCAATAATATTAGAAAAAATGACACAGGACTAACAGGTACGATGCATTACGATATATTTCGAAGTATTACACGGTTACAAACGGTTCTGCTGCATTCGATACACTGCAAGCACCAATTCCGCATATTACAGTATATTATATTTGTATACACAAACTAATCACGTTTGTGACTTTATTACACTTAATTACACCTCAATGACCCATTGCGTCGGAATTTATTAGGGAACAGTCGCATTTTATCGCGATCTAACACGAATAACCGTTAGTGACATCAAATCTGAATGGATTTGACATCACTCTACCCGCAATAATATTAGAAAAAATGACACAGGACTAACAGGTACGATGCATTACGATATATTTCGAAGTATTACACGGTTACAAACGGTTCTGCTGCATTCGATACACTGCAAGCACCAATTCCGCATATTACAGTATATTATATTTGTATACACAAACTAATCACGTTTGTGACTTTATTACACTTAATTACACCTCAATGACCCATTGCGTCGGAATTTATTAGGGAACAGTCGCATTTTATCGCGATCTAACACGAATAACCGTTAGTGACATCAAATCTGAATGGATTTGACATCACTCTACCCGCAATAATATTAGAAAAAATGACACAGGACTAACAGGTACGATGCATTACGATATATTTCGAAGTATTACACGGTTACAAACGGTTCTGCTGCATTCGATACACTGCAAGCACCAATTCCGCATATTACAGTATATTATATTTGTATACACAAACTAATCACGTTTGTGACTTTATTACACTTAATTACACCTCAATGACCCATTGCGTCGGAATTTATTAGGGAACAGTCGCATTTTATCGCGATCTAACACGAATAACCGTTAGTGACATCAAATCTGAATGGATTTGACATCACTCTACCCGCAATAATATTAGAAAAAATGACACAGGACTAACAGGTACGATGCATTACGATATATTTCGAAGTATTACACGGTTACAAACGGTTCTGCTGCATTCGATACACTGCAAGCACCAATTCCGCATATTACAGTATATTATATTTGTATACACAAACTAATCACGTTTGTGACTTTATTACACTTAATTACACCTCAATGACCCATTGCGTCGGAATTTATTAGGGAACAGTCGCATTTTATCGCGATCTAACACGAATAACCGTTAGTGACATCAAATCTGAATGGATTTGACATCACTCTACCCGCAATAATATTAGAAAAAATGACACAGGACTAACAGGTACGATGCATTACGATATATTTCGAAGTATTACACGGTTACAAACGGTTCTGCTGCATTCGATACACTGCAAGCACCAATTCCGCATATTACAGTATATTATATTTGTATACACAAACTAATCACGTTTGTGACTTTATTACACTTAATTACACCTCAATGACCCATTGCGTCGGAATTTATTAGGGAACAGTCGCATTTTATCGCGATCTAACACGAATAACCGTTAGTGACATCAAATCTGAATGGATTTGACATCACTCTACCCGCAATAATATTAGAAAAAATGACACAGGACTAACAGGTACGATGCATTACGATATATTTCGAAGTATTACACGGTTACAAACGGTTCTGCTGCATTCGATACACTGCAAGCACCAATTCCGCATATTACAGTATATTATATTTGTATACACAAACTAATCACGTTTGTGACTTTATTACACTTAATTACACCTCAATGACCCATTGCGTCGGAATTTATTAGGGAACAGTCGCATTTTATCGCGATCTAACACGAATAACCGTTAGTGACATCAAATCTGAATGGATTTGACATCACTCTACCCGCAATAATATTAGAAAAAATGACACAGGACTAACAGGTACGATGCATTACGATATATTTCGAAGTATTACACGGTTACAAACGGTTCTGCTGCATTCGATACACTGCAAGCACCAATTCCGCATATTACAGTATATTATATTTGTATACACAAACTAATCACGTTTGTGACTTTATTACACTTAATTACACCTCAATGACCCATTGCGTCGGAATTTATTAGGGAACAGTCGCATTTTATCGCGATCTAACACGAATAACCGTTAGTGACATCAAATCTGAATGGATTTGACATCACTCTACCCGCAATAATATTAGAAAAAATGACACAGGACTAACAGGTACGATGCATTACGATATATTTCGAAGTATTACACGGTTACAAACGGTTCTGCTGCATTCGATACACTGCAAGCACCAATTCCGCATATTACAGTATATTATATTTGTATACACAAACTAATCACGTTTGTGACTTTATTACACTTAATTACACCTCAATGACCCATTGCGTCGGAATTTATTAGGGAACAGTCGCATTTTATCGCGATCTAACACGAATAACCGTTAGTGACATCAAATCTGAATGGATTTGACATCACTCTACCCGCAATAATATTAGAAAAAATGACACAGGACTAACAGGTACGATGCATTACGATATATTTCGAAGTATTACACGGTTACAAACGGTTCTGCTGCATTCGATACACTGCAAGCACCAATTCCGCATATTACAGTATATTATATTTGTATACACAAACTAATCACGTTTGTGACTTTATTACACTTAATTACACCTCAATGACCCATTGCGTCGGAATTTATTAGGGAACAGTCGCATTTTATCGCGATCTAACACGAATAACCGTTAGTGACATCAAATCTGAATGGATTTGACATCACTCTACCCGCAATAATATTAGAAAAAATGACACAGGACTAACAGGTACGATGCATTACGATATATTTCGAAGTATTACACGGTTACAAACGGTTCTGCTGCATTCGATACACTGCAAGCACCAATTCCGCATATTACAGTATATTATATTTGTATACACAAACTAATCACGTTTGTGACTTTATTACACTTAATTACACCTCAATGACCCATTGCGTCGGAATTTATTAGGGAACAGTCGCATTTTATCGCGATCTAACACGAATAACCGTTAGTGACATCAAATCTGAATGGATTTGACATCACTCTACCCGCAATAATATTAGAAAAAATGACACAGGACTAACAGGTACGATGCATTACGATATATTTCGAAGTATTACACGGTTACAAACGGTTCTGCTGCATTCGATACACTGCAAGCACCAATTCCGCATATTACAGTATATTATATTTGTATACACAAACTAATCACGTTTGTGACTTTATTACACTTAATTACACCTCAATGACCCATTGCGTCGGAATTTATTAGGGAACAGTCGCATTTTATCGCGATCTAACACGAATAACCGTTAGTGACATCAAATCTGAATGGATTTGACATCACTCTACCCGCAATAATATTAGAAAAAATGACACAGGACTAACAGGTACGATGCATTACGATATATTTCGAAGTATTACACGGTTACAAACGGTTCTGCTGCATTCGATACACTGCAAGCACCAATTCCGCATATTACAGTATATTATATTTGTATACACAAACTAATCACGTTTGTGACTTTATTACACTTAATTACACCTCAATGACCCATTGCGTCGGAATTTATTAGGGAACAGTCGCATTTTATCGCGATCTAACACGAATAACCGTTAGTGACATCAAATCTGAATGGATTTGACATCACTCTACCCGCAATAATATTAGAAAAAATGACACAGGACTAACAGGTACGATGCATTACGATATATTTCGAAGTATTACACGGTTACAAACGGTTCTGCTGCATTCGATACACTGCAAGCACCAATTCCGCATATTACAGTATATTATATTTGTATACACAAACTAATCACGTTTGTGACTTTATTACACTTAATTACACCTCAATGACCCATTGCGTCGGAATTTATTAGGGAACAGTCGCATTTTATCGCGATCTAACACGAATAACCGTTAGTGACATCAAATCTGAATGGATTTGACATCACTCTACCCGCAATAATATTAGAAAAAATGACACAGGACTAACAGGTACGATGCATTACGATATATTTCGAAGTATTACACGGTTACAAACGGTTCTGCTGCATTCGATACACTGCAAGCACCAATTCCGCATATTACAGTATATTATATTTGTATACACAAACTAATCACGTTTGTGACTTTATTACACTTAATTACACCTCAATGACCCATTGCGTCGGAATTTATTAGGGAACAGTCGCATTTTATCGCGATCTAACACGAATAACCGTTAGTGACATCAAATCTGAATGGATTTGACATCACTCTACCCGCAATAATATTAGAAAAAATGACACAGGACTAACAGGTACGATGCATTACGATATATTTCGAAGTATTACACGGTTACAAACGGTTCTGCTGCATTCGATACACTGCAAGCACCAATTCCGCATATTACAGTATATTATATTTGTATACACAAACTAATCACGTTTGTGACTTTATTACACTTAATTACACCTCAATGACCCATTGCGTCGGAATTTATTAGGGAACAGTCGCATTTTATCGCGATCTAACACGAATAACCGTTAGTGACATCAAATCTGAATGGATTTGACATCACTCTACCCGCAATAATATTAGAAAAAATGACACAGGACTAACAGGTACGATGCATTACGATATATTTCGAAGTATTACACGGTTACAAACGGTTCTGCTGCATTCGATACACTGCAAGCACCAATTCCGCATATTACAGTATATTATATTTGTATACACAAACTAATCACGTTTGTGACTTTATTACACTTAATTACACCTCAATGACCCATTGCGTCGGAATTTATTAGGGAACAGTCGCATTTTATCGCGATCTAACACGAATAACCGTTAGTGACATCAAATCTGAATGGATTTGACATCACTCTACCCGCAATAATATTAGAAAAAATGACACAGGACTAACAGGTACGATGCATTACGATATATTTCGAAGTATTACACGGTTACAAACGGTTCTGCTGCATTCGATACACTGCAAGCACCAATTCCGCATATTACAGTATATTATATTTGTATACACAAACTAATCACGTTTGTGACTTTATTACACTTAATTACACCTCAATGACCCATTGCGTCGGAATTTATTAGGGAACAGTCGCATTTTATCGCGATCTAACACGAATAACCGTTAGTGACATCAAATCTGAATGGATTTGACATCACTCTACCCGCAATAATATTAGAAAAAATGACACAGGACTAACAGGTACGATGCATTACGATATATTTCGAAGTATTACACGGTTACAAACGGTTCTGCTGCATTCGATACACTGCAAGCACCAATTCCGCATATTACAGTATATTATATTTGTATACACAAACTAATCACGTTTGTGACTTTATTACACTTAATTACACCTCAATGACCCATTGCGTCGGAATTTATTAGGGAACAGTCGCATTTTATCGCGATCTAACACGAATAACCGTTAGTGACATCAAATCTGAATGGATTTGACATCACTCTACCCGCAATAATATTAGAAAAAATGACACAGGACTAACAGGTACGATGCATTACGATATATTTCGAAGTATTACACGGTTACAAACGGTTCTGCTGCATTCGATACACTGCAAGCACCAATTCCGCATATTACAGTATATTATATTTGTATACACAAACTAATCACGTTTGTGACTTTATTACACTTAATTACACCTCAATGACCCATTGCGTCGGAATTTATTAGGGAACAGTCGCATTTTATCGCGATCTAACACGAATAACCGTTAGTGACATCAAATCTGAATGGATTTGACATCACTCTACCCGCAATAATATTAGAAAAAATGACACAGGACTAACAGGTACGATGCATTACGATATATTTCGAAGTATTACACGGTTACAAACGGTTCTGCTGCATTCGATACACTGCAAGCACCAATTCCGCATATTACAGTATATTATATTTGTATACACAAACTAATCACGTTTGTGACTTTATTACACTTAATTACACCTCAATGACCCATTGCGTCGGAATTTATTAGGGAACAGTCGCATTTTATCGCGATCTAACACGAATAACCGTTAGTGACATCAAATCTGAATGGATTTGACATCACTCTACCCGCAATAATATTAGAAAAAATGACACAGGACTAACAGGTACGATGCATTACGATATATTTCGAAGTATTACACGGTTACAAACGGTTCTGCTGCATTCGATACACTGCAAGCACCAATTCCGCATATTACAGTATATTATATTTGTATACACAAACTAATCACGTTTGTGACTTTATTACACTTAATTACACCTCAATGACCCATTGCGTCGGAATTTATTAGGGAACAGTCGCATTTTATCGCGATCTAACACGAATAACCGTTAGTGACATCAAATCTGAATGGATTTGACATCACTCTACCCGCAATAATATTAGAAAAAATGACACAGGACTAACAGGTACGATGCATTACGATATATTTCGAAGTATTACACGGTTACAAACGGTTCTGCTGCATTCGATACACTGCAAGCACCAATTCCGCATATTACAGTATATTATATTTGTATACACAAACTAATCACGTTTGTGACTTTATTACACTTAATTACACCTCAATGACCCATTGCGTCGGAATTTATTAGGGAACAGTCGCATTTTATCGCGATCTAACACGAATAACCGTTAGTGACATCAAATCTGAATGGATTTGACATCACTCTACCCGCAATAATATTAGAAAAAATGACACAGGACTAACAGGTACGATGCATTACGATATATTTCGAAGTATTACACGGTTACAAACGGTTCTGCTGCATTCGATACACTGCAAGCACCAATTCCGCATATTACAGTATATTATATTTGTATACACAAACTAATCACGTTTGTGACTTTATTACACTTAATTACACCTCAATGACCCATTGCGTCGGAATTTATTAGGGAACAGTCGCATTTTATCGCGATCTAACACGAATAACCGTTAGTGACATCAAATCTGAATGGATTTGACATCACTCTACCCGCAATAATATTAGAAAAAATGACACAGGACTAACAGGTACGATGCATTACGATATATTTCGAAGTATTACACGGTTACAAACGGTTCTGCTGCATTCGATACACTGCAAGCACCAATTCCGCATATTACAGTATATTATATTTGTATACACAAACTAATCACGTTTGTGACTTTATTACACTTAATTACACCTCAATGACCCATTGCGTCGGAATTTATTAGGGAACAGTCGCATTTTATCGCGATCTAACACGAATAACCGTTAGTGACATCAAATCTGAATGGATTTGACATCACTCTACCCGCAATAATATTAGAAAAAATGACACAGGACTAACAGGTACGATGCATTACGATATATTTCGAAGTATTACACGGTTACAAACGGTTCTGCTGCATTCGATACACTGCAAGCACCAATTCCGCATATTACAGTATATTATATTTGTATACACAAACTAATCACGTTTGTGACTTTATTACACTTAATTACACCTCAATGACCCATTGCGTCGGAATTTATTAGGGAACAGTCGCATTTTATCGCGATCTAACACGAATAACCGTTAGTGACATCAAATCTGAATGGATTTGACATCACTCTACCCGCAATAATATTAGAAAAAATGACACAGGACTAACAGGTACGATGCATTACGATATATTTCGAAGTATTACACGGTTACAAACGGTTCTGCTGCATTCGATACACTGCAAGCACCAATTCCGCATATTACAGTATATTATATTTGTATACACAAACTAATCACGTTTGTGACTTTATTACACTTAATTACACCTCAATGACCCATTGCGTCGGAATTTATTAGGGAACAGTCGCATTTTATCGCGATCTAACACGAATAACCGTTAGTGACATCAAATCTGAATGGATTTGACATCACTCTACCCGCAATAATATTAGAAAAAATGACACAGGACTAACAGGTACGATGCATTACGATATATTTCGAAGTATTACACGGTTACAAACGGTTCTGCTGCATTCGATACACTGCAAGCACCAATTCCGCATATTACAGTATATTATATTTGTATACACAAACTAATCACGTTTGTGACTTTATTACACTTAATTACACCTCAATGACCCATTGCGTCGGAATTTATTAGGGAACAGTCGCATTTTATCGCGATCTAACACGAATAACCGTTAGTGACATCAAATCTGAATGGATTTGACATCACTCTACCCGCAATAATATTAGAAAAAATGACACAGGACTAACAGGTACGATGCATTACGATATATTTCGAAGTATTACACGGTTACAAACGGTTCTGCTGCATTCGATACACTGCAAGCACCAATTCCGCATATTACAGTATATTATATTTGTATACACAAACTAATCACGTTTGTGACTTTATTACACTTAATTACACCTCAATGACCCATTGCGTCGGAATTTATTAGGGAACAGTCGCATTTTATCGCGATCTAACACGAATAACCGTTAGTGACATCAAATCTGAATGGATTTGACATCACTCTACCCGCAATAATATTAGAAAAAATGACACAGGACTAACAGGTACGATGCATTACGATATATTTCGAAGTATTACACGGTTACAAACGGTTCTGCTGCATTCGATACACTGCAAGCACCAATTCCGCATATTACAGTATATTATATTTGTATACACAAACTAATCACGTTTGTGACTTTATTACACTTAATTACACCTCAATGACCCATTGCGTCGGAATTTATTAGGGAACAGTCGCATTTTATCGCGATCTAACACGAATAACCGTTAGTGACATCAAATCTGAATGGATTTGACATCACTCTACCCGCAATAATATTAGAAAAAATGACACAGGACTAACAGGTACGATGCATTACGATATATTTCGAAGTATTACACGGTTACAAACGGTTCTGCTGCATTCGATACACTGCAAGCACCAATTCCGCATATTACAGTATATTATATTTGTATACACAAACTAATCACGTTTGTGACTTTATTACACTTAATTACACCTCAATGACCCATTGCGTCGGAATTTATTAGGGAACAGTCGCATTTTATCGCGATCTAACACGAATAACCGTTAGTGACATCAAATCTGAATGGATTTGACATCACTCTACCCGCAATAATATTAGAAAAAATGACACAGGACTAACAGGTACGATGCATTACGATATATTTCGAAGTATTACACGGTTACAAACGGTTCTGCTGCATTCGATACACTGCAAGCACCAATTCCGCATATTACAGTATATTATATTTGTATACACAAACTAATCACGTTTGTGACTTTATTACACTTAATTACACCT